>NJRQ01000050.1:465223-524046 GCA_003063805.1 Aphaenogaster ashmeadi | reverse complement strand
GATGAAAGAGCGCTAGTGGATGGGGCACGTAACTTTAACTACGTATTCGACATGCGGACGCCCAGTTGCGTGGAAATCGTAGCACTAGGCGAGACGCTGCGATATGAAATCTTGAATGTTATAGAATTCACTTCGGCCAGAAAGCGTATGTCGGTGATCGTGAAAACGCCCGAGGGAAAGATTAAAATTTTTTGCAAAGGCGCAGACTCGTTTATTTACGAAAGATTGATGTCGACTTCTTTAGAAACGAGCGATCTTGACCTAGCGCACGTGGACGATTTTCGTGAGACGACCCTAGAACATTTGGAAGCTTTCGCCAGCGACGGATTACGGACGCTTTGTTTCGCCTCCGCGGAAATACCTGAAAATGTTTATCAGGTGTGTTCTATTTTGTTTTGGAAGATCTGATGAAGTTAATAGCTTGAAGTTAATAACTTTCGATAACTTTTTACAGTGGTGGCGCGAATCGTACCATAAAGCGTTGATTAGTATTAGGAATCGCGAAAGTATGCTGGAACAAGCTGCGAATTTTATTGAGAGTAAACTTACGTTATTAGGGGCAACTGCAATTGAAGATCAGCTACAAGATCAAGTATGGAATATTCTTAACTAATTAAAGGATTGAATATCTATGACAATGTCTTATCGTATTTCTTGCAATATTATATAATTTTAGGTTCCGGAAACGATACAGGCTCTTATACAAGCTGATATCCATGTCTGGGTGTTGACGGGAGATAAGCAGGAAACCGCTATAAATATTGGTTATTCGTGTAAATTGATAACGCACGGAATGCCACTTTACATTATTAATGAAACTTCTTTGGATGTAAGTAGGTGATTATCAAAATGTTAAGCCCCTCAATTGACCTAACATAAAATGTCTCACGTAATATGTTTTATAGAAAACGAGAGAAGTCATCATTCAACGCTGTCTTGATTTTGGGATTGACTTAAAATGCCAAAACGATGTAGCCCTGATTATAGACGGCAGTACATTGGACCATGCTTTGTCTTGCGACATCAGGATGGAGTTTTTGGAATTATGTTCAGCTTGCAAAGTCGTTATCTGTTGCAGAGTGTCACCGATTCAAAAAGCTGAGGTAACATTTTAATTCTAACGCTCGAACTTACATGTAATAATGTTCAATTGATCGCAATGTTCTGACTTTTTTCATTTAGGTGGTTGACTTAATCACGACTAACAAGAAAGCGGTGACTCTTGCGATCGGGGATGGCGCGAACGATGTGGCCATGATACAAAAAGCTCACATCGGCGTCGGTAAGTTCTATCGCGCGTATCAATTTTCGTCAAATATTTTTATATTATTAAAACATCGCGACGTTCCGTTTCTTGCAGGTATCTCGGGTGTGGAGGGTCTTCAAGCGGCTTGTGCCTCGGATTATTCCATTGCACAGTTTCGTTTCCTGAAACGTCTGTTATTCGTTCACGGCTCTTGGAATTATAGCAGAATGTGTAAATTAATCTTATACTCGTTTTACAAGAACATTTGTCTATATGTTATCGAATTATGGTTTGCCATCTATTCCGGCTGGTCCGGACAGATCCTTTTCGAAAGATGGTCTATTGGACTTTACAATGTGGTAAGTTTTTAAAAACTACAACATTGTTTTGATAAAATATAAATTTAATTTCCAATGGTTTCGGTGTATTTTATAGGTTTTTACCGCTGCGCCTCCATTAGCTATGGGTCTGTTTGACAAAGTGTGTTCCGCGGAAACTCACTTGGCTCATCCGGGATTGTACGCCACGAAGAATAATGGCCAATCATTCTTCAATATTAAAGTATAACTACGTTTCTATACGAATAGTATTAAATTTAAGAAATATAGCAGTATATTTTTAAAAAAGATAAAACATTCCTAAATGTATCTACATGTTTAATCAGGTATTTTGGGTATGGATTATCAATGCGCTAATTCATTCGTCGCTATTGTATTGGCTGCCGCTACTGGCTCTGAAACAAGACGTAGCTTGGGGAAACGGTAGAGACGGCGGTTATCTTCTACTAGGAAACTTTGTCTATACTGTAAGTGTCATACAACATCCTTTACATTGCGTAATCCTATGAGAGAGATTTATGAAGCTTCTTATGAAAGAGATTATCTACATGTCGTGTGGTTTCTTAGTATGTTGTAGTAACGGTATGCGCGAAGGCGGGTCTAATAATAAACTCGTGGACATGGGTTACCCACTTGGCGACATGGGGATCTATTATACTTTGGTTCTTATTTATTTTTATATATAGGTAAGATTCTCTTGCGGCGTAATATCGTTATAAGTTTCCTAACACGCATTAATAACACGCGTAATACGTTTAATATTAAAATACGTTCTTGCTGTTGCAGTAATTTTTGGCCCGTCTTGAACGTCGGCGCTGTGATGTTGGGCAATGACAAAATGTTATTTTCTTCGCCTGTTTTTTGGCTAGGACTTATATTAATACCTACCGCGGTATTACTGCTGGATGTCACTGTAAAAGCGTGAGTACGGCTGCTACTAAACGCTCGCACGATGTATATTTTGTACTTATATAGCGATGATTTCTATCTTGTTAGAGTGAAGAATACGGTTTGGAAATCCGTAACGGAAGCAGCCCGAGAGAATGAAATTAGGAAGTCCGATCCTGGTGATATATTCAACAATCAGGATTATAGAAGCTCGTAAGTGTCTCCTTTTCTTTTTTTTCAGGACTAATTGATAGAAAATATGCAAAATTGCATTTTAAATAATAGAAGAGAGGTGCTTTCTAATATTTAATTCACATGGTGAAAGGAAAGCATTATTATAATCGACAATTTAGGCTCTCCGAGAAACAAAGTATCGATTTATTATTAATTTGTTTCGTTATCTTCGAAAGGTTTAGCAAAAAAGATTTAATACCCCTTGATGCATGAACCATTCTAATAACCATATATGTTTCGTTATATTGACTTTTATCGAAACTGTGCATGGCTTTCTAGGTTCTAGCTCCATTATCGCGTACTATGTATACTTGAAAACAGATTTATATTGCCTGAGTGGTTTGACTAAAATTGTGGACAAAAATTCTCTACTTTTAATACATTTAGGTGCATGTATGTAACAACCATTATTAATCTAATCTAACTACGGAAGACTTATTCGATTTTCCTAAAATAACACCGCTGTTTGTCTGCTCGCTTACGTGTTAATCGTTTATCAGAGTGCATCTTGAAAGTGACAAACGTTTTACTATGCCTACCAATATCGTTGCCTCCTAATTGAACGGATAAATATGAATTATGACAGGAGATCGACAAAGCGATGGTTAAATCGATATTGGACCTTGATCTGTTCGCGACGAAGACGCAGTAGGCTGAGAGTGTTTCCGTTTGTAGCACGTGGCTCGTGGTTCACGCACCGTTCCGAGCATGCATCAACCGCAACACTTCAGATCTCATATTCCTGAATAATCCGTCCATCCGGTATACTCCCGTCTTCCAAGAGTGTAGTAAGCGTTTAATACATGCAATTACTATACGCGCACACATTCCTTTCAATATTAGGATTAGCACGATAAATCCTATGCGATACAAAATGCTCAATGCTGTATTTTATACAGCAATACTCTCTCTAGTTTTCCATATACGTATGCGCATATCCATATTTATATTTTTAGTTTGAGTTATGTTACTTTAAAAAATATATTTATCCATTTCTTATATCTTTTTTATATTTAGTATGATACTGCAAGAAGATATTGGAAAGAATGTAATTGTAATTATTTAATAATTATATTTTTATTTAATTCAGATATGTATTGAACATGTTATATGCAATGGAACCTCTCGCACGGCTTTCCTTCCATTTCTAGTTCAATTGCATTACTTTGCAAGAGTATAAAAAATAATACGCTATGATATGGTGACGTGCTGCAGGTTCTATTGTATATGTATATACATCTCTCTGATATTTTTGTTATTACCATTATCATTGATTGTTATTAACCCTGCCTTTATTGTTTTAAATTAAAGATTTATCTTACAAACCCTCCTTAGCATCATCAATTAATATATCTCCCTACTTGCATACAATACATACTACATATCGACGGTAAATCAATCTCATATCTCTTTTTTAACTCTGTATACATACGTGCACATAAAATATTCCAATGGAGCTAGATTATCGTTATATTCAAACCTCCACCTATACAGTAAATGAATTCTGAGTCGTGTAGCATTACAAGAGTCCGTATATACCCTGCCAATCATTCTCTTAAAGTAATAGAGCTTGTAGAATAACAGTGTATCAGCTACTATACTAATGTTCACTGTAAACGATCTGTCGTTCGTTAATGCGGTCTTTTTTTGATGTGTTCTCTTACGTGGTATCCCGTGCAGGCCTGTGCATGCCATCGCCGATCTCGCGAGGTGTAAGTACCCCCCCAAGTAGCAGTACATAATTCTCAATGCTCCCACTTATACCTACTTTTTTTCTCTCCACACTACGAATAAGCGAGAACACCGCCGATTAAACGAGATCGCATGATCGTTTGATGTACCGCTGGGTAAAAAAAAAAAGGCCAAGCACAGAGCACAGCGATTTCGAAAACGGCAATCACGCAATTTTCTCACGAGGTCTCGGTGTATCACGACGATTCCTATGACACAGTAATTATAACTGTTGCGCAGTAATTACAACTATTTTACTCACGCTTGCGATCGCATACGTATACACCCGGCTTATCAGCGGCGCGCATGTCTAATTAATTAGTTAACATTCTAACGAGCGTAAAGGGGATATCGATTTTTTTCTCCCCTTACGAATAAATTATCATGCACCTCTCACGATCTCCACGTTTGATCTCCACCCCGTTCTCTCGTTTTACGTTAATTCCCGCACGGTAATTGCACACCGCACTTACTGTCACGTTGTCCGTAAATATTCGTCGGCGTGAAAGAAAAGAAATCGTACGGAGCTCGCGTTGAAATATATCGTCGACCGAGAATATATCCCGATGGCGAGAGATTACAGAGCGACGATTTAGAAAGATAGACACTGAGAAAAAAAAGAGTGAGAGAGAATTATAGTTCGGCGTGTGGACGCGAGGGAGGTCTCTCGAGGCCAGTCGAGAATCTCTAAAAATCATTGCTGAATGCCCGGCTTTGCAGATTGACCGAGACGGCGAGGCTGCTGAAAAATGTTAAAAGCGTTTTCACCAGGCGCTCAAACGCCGCCTCCAGAGTCAGTGTCGAGGTGGAGCTATCACGTAAGTTGTCTCTTCCACTCGGACACTCGCACACAGCCGGGGAAAGTCCCGTTTACGGTACCCGGGGGCCGGTCCCACCCTCTGATGGGGTGTCCTCCGAATCGATTTACCATCCCCCTCGTGACGCCGTGACCCTCGCGAAACTACTTTCTTGCTGGGGTAAAACTGTTCCATCGTGTTTTCCTCGTACTTTACTCCGCACTTTACTCGAGCACGCGCTTAATTTCTCACGGCTTTTATATTCTTCTCGTTCGTCCGTCCGTTCGTTCGTTCGTCCTTTATTTTATCGACGACTGCCGTCCCAAAGTATTTTAAATTACTATTTCGAACGAGTTCTACGTGTCTTCGATGAATTGACTAATTAACTGCACACTCTTGCACATGCACCGTGTTTTATCTTATAGCTGAAATTTATATTCTTTTTAGCAGCCGAATTGCATTACGCCAGGCGTACCGGAAGTCGCGCCCTTCCTCTTTCATTCTTAAAACTCCTCTCGGTATCCATCGTCTCGAGTGGCATTGCGACACTTCCGGAACGCCTTGTATATATATAGCTGTGATTTTAATTAGCGGAACGATCGAGATTAGAGAATATTTTATTTTTGCTATAAATAGCGCTTAAATCTCAATACTTAAGTATTATATATTCAAGAATTTCTCCGGCTGCTACGAACGCGTCTAGCGATGGGCCGGCAGGTTTCGTTTCGTCTCGAAACGAAACGAAACTGCTTTACGCAAAGTCAAGTGTAAACCTCGTGGATTTTCGTAGATTTTCTCAAGTAAGAATTTGGACACCGTTTAAACAATTTTTGATCAATATATTTCAGGCTAACTGCGAAGAAATTTATATTTTATTACTATTACTTATTTTACAGATTTATTATAGTAATAATAATATTTATATGTATACAAAGTATTGAATTAAAATCGTTTTTGTATTAATAAACTGCAAGATATTAAATTGATTTGAACATTTTTGACAAGTGCATAGTTAGCCTGAAAAGAGAACAGACGATATGTGTTCAAACTTTTATATATTTGATGAGATTTTTACTTGACAAGATACTTTAGGCTGGGTCTACAATAGATGTAGTAAGCCTTTAGCCATCTGTTCTAAGCTAAGTAATTTCCGACAGAAAACGTTTCCTACGTTGCTTTAAACGCTCTGAAAGCTCTAAACTTTACAGTTGGGAACTTTTAAAGCTTAGGAATTACGACTTAAGGTAGCATGGCAAAAGCTTTTTATCGGAAACTACTTAGCTTAGAGCAGAAGGCTAAAAGCTTACTGCACCTATTGTAGACTTAGCCGTACTTTAGACTTTCGAATTATATACTCGAAAAATTTATGAATAAAATAACGGATAAACTCATCGCTAGACGCGGCGAATTAGATTAGAAGGCAGACCACCGTCTCGCATGCCCAATTAATGAACGTTCTTGCGGCAGAGATTAATCAATTGCGACCTTTGTTATTGCGCATGCTGCGCGATGCAGATGGTTTCGCGTTCTCGCAAGAGGAGGGTGGCTCGGTGACCCAGACGGACGTGATCAGAGCCTACGACACGAATCTTCCGAAGCCCGGCGGCATGTGATTTAAACGGGGCGGCCGCCGTGCGGCGAGATGCCGGCCGCTCTTCCAAGCGGCCTGAGCGGTAGAGAGCTTCGCGGCTCTGCGTTTTACTCGACTGACACGCGAGGGGATCGTCAGGACGACGACATCGCGACGACGGGATTGGATCAGCGATAGGCTTAAGGACGACCGAGGGAGACTTCGACAGAAAGAATTCCTATCCTTCAATCGGTCGTGTTTCGCTAAGTTTAGAATCTGACGATCCTAACGAAAATGGCCTTTCAATCGCGACTGATCACCAACCAATATATGTATTTCATTTCGCCGGGCTTATCGCTGGAAGACAGAGAATTGTACATTCGTAACTTGACGCGTCGCATCCGGGACGGATGCGACTAATTAATGGATCGACTGATGCTCGAAGCAAGGATTCCTCTCTGAATTACTACCGCGATCTACTTTTACCGCGGAAGAATACTTTGATATATTAGCACGAATAATTATTTTGATACTCCGTGAAATTTTATTCTGATAAGCCGTATAAGCCGTATAGATCTTGTCCTTGAGGTATCGGATAGTATCAGCGTATCCGCGGCTGCATTTCGCTCGCGATGCATTTGGAAACGCATTTCGTGTTAGCGTCAAAGTCACGTGCGCAGAGTCCTATGTATAGTTAAAAAAAAAAGAAAGAGAAAGAGAGGGAGAAGAAAACCGCGTCCAGTCTCGTAGAATGCAAGAGCAGGACGCCGCTCTACTTCTTCTTTTGAGGAACAAAAATGTGCGAATTGCGCAAGTTGTAACTGCGATCTTAAATGTATTTAAAAAATATATATATATTATATATTTGTTTTGTACGTAATTAGATTTGTCATGCGAGATAATTATGTCGGGGGCGCATTCGAGCGGGATCTTTCTGAAATTGCGGAGTACCTCTATATTATATATATATTATACGTCTAAAAGAGAATTTGTACATTTCGAAGATTGGAGCTTCTGCGATCGCGACACGATCGATGGAGGATTACGTTCGATTTCGTGCTAGAAAAAGACTGTTCCCCTTGTCCGATGTATATGTATATTACGTTACTCTTTATCTTTTCTTTTAAATCGATATGACGTAGATATTTGATTATCTGTACATACACGAAACTGCGTTGTTATCTAGTCAGAATCTGATATCTATCATTCAGTTCAGAGATTCACTTTTCCGATAATACACTCTTTTTTAAGTTTATGACTGAGAAATTTAATAGAGAAGTATATATGTGTGTGTGTGTGTGTATACATATATATATGTGTACACTGTTAAAAAAGATATGAAATTTACAACACATTTACGATACTACGGTAAATGAAATTTACAAACTGAGTATCTGAAATAAAAATTCTTGCACTTGTATAGCTAAATTCATATACGAACATGAATTTTAATCACTAATATGAAATTTTTAATACACACAACATTGAATATTAAAAACCCGTTTAAGATTTTTTTGAATACGCAAGGTAATAATACATATTTTCGATTGAAAATGAGAACATTTGTATATGAGCAAACAGATGAACATAATAATATTACTGCTCGATACTTTTATTTTCGAAATACCACTTCTTTAATTTTCAACTTTGTATTTGAAATTTCATATACGGTATCTGCATAAAAACTTCCTATTTTTATATTATTTTTAATACAGATTTTTTTAACAGTGTATATATATACACACACGCATATAACATGTGTAAAATAACAATTGAATACACTCTATGTTCAGAATAAAATGGTGATAAAGAAATCGTCTTAATTCTTTCCCTTTCCCAGATAAAAGATTATAACAAATTACGGAAGCATATAGAGTACTAATCAGTGCTCATTACCTACTATTTGCAAGGCAATGTCCGAAGACTTATTTTTATTAAAGTGTTATAGCAATAATAATCATACAAAGCGCGTGTAGATACGATACTTCTCCGAGTAAAAGTGCTTCTGAATAAATCGTACGCAAGTAATATACTGAGTGGTCCAGTACGTCATTATCTTAAAGAGAATGTTTCTGATAAATGTTTACGGATGAACAATCGGCGCAGTTCGCCGGTATATCTATATTTCGTCTTATTGCGCTCGAAATAATAAAATAACTGCGGTTCTCTTTCGCTCTCGAGATGAATCCATGACGATAATTGGAGTTGGCGATCGCACATCGATCGCCAATGATGTAATCTTGTTCAAATCTACCAACGCGCTTCGAGTTCAAGTTGTCCTCGGCGGTTCCAGCTTGAGGCTGATGAAGAAGTTCTCGCGGTCCTCCCTGTAACGCGCTTTCAGAAGATACTCGCACGCGAATGAGTTCAACGGGAAATTATAGCCCAACGCGAATCTCTGGCAATCCGTCAGCCAAGCCGCGACGTCGAGGACGCGTTTCCTCCTCAAATCCACGTTCTTTAATCTTCTCTCGTTCTCCGAGCGTATTTTCGACTCCAACGCGATCACACGCCAACGATGGAAGAACCTGCGAGCTAAATATCGCTGTCTGCACGTCCAAACTTCATCTTTGGTCTCGTCAACGACGTTCTGTCGTGCCGTGAACTTTATCCTGGTCAGCGTCGCTGCGAGAATACGTCTAGCCAGACACTGCTTAGATTCCACTAGGTTCTTGCCATCTTCGGAGTGAAGATTGTTGAAGTTATTAATAGATAAGGATTCTGAAGCTCCACCGATTCGTGCAGTTGACTTTCTTCTTACGGAGGACGATGCGAAGTCCTCTTGAATTTCTTTCAGACCGTTTAATCCCAGAACCTTGATCAGAAAGTGACCAACATACGGCATGCAAGGTGGATTGCGTTTCGCGGCGGTCCAGGCTCTTTGGTACCTTGAACAACGTGGACTCTTGTAAACCTTGGATATTCTCTCCATCGCCGCATACCTAAGATATGTACGGTTGTGTCAGTACAGAGAAACATCAATTTTCTGTATTCACAAAACAGTATTATTAACATAAAACAAGCAACGAAACCTGCTGGCGTGATGAGTTCTCAGATAGGACCAGCTTCTTCGGAGCCTGTAAATCGGCGGGGCCTGGAGTCCGGCCAGGATGGACCTGCAGGACTGAAAATTGCCGAGCGCGAGACACTTGTCGGCGGCGTTGATGAGTCTCGCCATGATCCTGGTCCTCATGTCAAGCTGCTTAATTGCGAGGATCTCGCTGACAGTCAGGCAAGCGATCCGATGGCTGAAGGCGATCCACGCGCCCAAATTCGGTGCGTTGCGCGACGATCTCTGGTAGACCAGCGCCTCGATCTCGGTCGCGGGGATGCGGACGAAGAGATCGCGATCGATCAACGTGAGCTGCGCGGCGAGGGTGGTGCTGTCCAAGTCCCACACAGTGATGCGAAGGTTTATCCTTAACAATCGCCGCAATTGCGCCGTGCCTCCATCGACGTCGACATTCTTCTTTTCGTCGCGTTTGCGCGCGCCATTAATGGAAAACACGCGGTCCAGGAGACCGCTGGATTTCCCCGTGATCGCAGTCTCTCCAGGATTGCCGTTCTCGTCTGAGATCCGATTCTTTCGTCGGCAGAAGAACTTTCTCCTCGTCTGCCTTTCCTTCCCGCGCCGGAAGTTCTGGAGAGACGCCAAGTGGTGCCTCAGCTCTCTGTCATAAGAGGCTTTACGTAAGAGATCATTAACTACAAGCTGTCCAAATCATCTTATAACAAACGATCTCTTTTTCATGGATCATTTAATGAAAAATACAATTAGATGTTAAATCGAACGATTAAATTAAATTAAAGTTGAATTTCCATTTTTTAAATCTTTCAGGATGACAAGTATTCTTACCTGTGTGAAGTTAGCCCCCCAATGTCGAAAAATCAACATTGGGGGGCCAGTGTGAAGTTGGCCCCCCTCCCAAAATTAAATTGCTTATAACTTTTGAACTAGAGGGGGGCAAACAAAAATTCCAACGGGGCATTTGTGGGCAAACGATGGGCAAACGTTTGCAAAAAGAAAATTTTTGATTTTTCGACATTGGGGGGCTAACTTCACACAGGTAGTATACTTCTTGTATCACCTGTAGGCGGCCGCCGCTGCCTGGGGCCTGTACCAATATTCTGGCGTCCAGAAGAGTATCACTCGTCCTCTAGTGACCGCGCCAACGATGCTGGATCCGCCGGATGTCAAGGCGGCGCAGGAGACGCTGGCTGTCAACTGACGGCGCGAGACCGGAAGTCTCAGCTCCGAATCCGAGGGCTGTCTGCGGATATTGACCGCGCTCGGTGATCTGAGAGTCTGCACGGATTCGCGATCGCCAGGCTGTACAGACCACGGGCCGAGCGCGTGAAAGAAATGCGCCGCCGAAGAAAAGCCGTATCTTCGCGGATGCTTCTGACCCTTCAAGGATCGGCAGTTGTCCTCCCAGACCGTCACGCCGCTCTCGATCAGCTTGCGAGGATCGATGACGTCGACGTAGCCCGAATCACCGCGATAAGGACCCAGGATCAATTCGGAATTGCATTTCTCCGGCACCCCAATCCCGAAACGCGATATTTTCGACGCTAAAGATCCTCTCAGCTCCTTCCGATGTTGCTGTTGGCGTCTTCCGTACTTCTTTTCCACGTGTTCTATGAAATCGTCTTCGAAGAACATGTTCCGACGTTCTAAATGTTTTTAATTATTGACGTGTATATAGTATGTTTCGATCGGAATATTTGCATTTATAATATATTTATTTGATTCATTTAATAAATAAGTGATATTGTTTCTATAACATTTATATTGCTTATTCTACATTCTCTATTTTTTAAATTTCTATTATTCTAGAAAGAAGCTTGGATTTTTTAAATA
This sequence comes from Aphaenogaster ashmeadi, assembly GCA_003063805.1. Classification (NCBI taxonomy): domain Eukaryota; kingdom Metazoa; phylum Arthropoda; class Insecta; order Hymenoptera; family Formicidae; genus Aphaenogaster; species Aphaenogaster ashmeadi. Next base: position 512,381 of record NJRQ01000050.1, on the reverse strand, counting down.
TATTTAAATAGATAAGAAAGATTTTTACGAATTTTGCAATTCTAACCGCGACATCGGCTGTGCTTTCCAAGAACATTGATGCCGACGCTGTTATCCAGTTGACACACATTGCAAGGCGAACTTTTGCAACTTGCAGCGTAATCATAACGACGTATGTTGCGATTTCTTGCGAAAAGGACATTGCAGAGCCCGCCAGCGCGTTGAAATCTTGCCCGACCGTCAAACCTCGTCTGACACGGCCAGCTGTGGCAAGATTTTTCGCAAGCGATATAACGCGATGTACGATCCTCCAATTCGTACCTAAGATCCTCTAGACTGGCTCCGGCGAATCTTACCGGAACCGGTGTGTAATGGCCGTTCACCAACTCGTTGTAAGCCGGTCCGAGATACAAGTCCTTCTCGGTCCACGTGGGAGTAATATAATCGCCGGCGCCTCCATAATGACTCCATACTCTGTACTCGTTTTTTTTAATTACGCTGAATTATTTACACGAAAATTAGAGATATTCAGTCAAGAAAATTAGAATATTTTCGCTGAATCAAAATCGACTCCGGACCATTTTTATGCGAACTAAGTGATTGATGATATTAATGAAGCGCAATTTAATGCATTCGGCCATTAAGTACACTCACGAATAATGTAAAGAGATAAAAATAAATTTATTTTTATCCCTTTAATTAATTAATTAATCTTTTAACTGATCGCCACCTGAATATCGGCCTCTTGCGTCTCGCGTCGCGATTACTCCTGACTTCGATCTCGGACGACAGTAAATACAGAGCGCTACTGCTCGACGAGCTCGCCGCCGTCGTTTCGGATAATGAGCTACCGTCCGCCTTGAACGCCAGTAATCCTCGTACTTGCTCGCACCAGATCCTCCAAGAAACCCTGCGCCGCGAGCCGCCGAGCTCGTAATAGTTAGCTCGACCGTCAACGAATCTAAGGGCAACGAATCCCAGATAAACCGAGTGTAAAAATCCGCTTTCTCTATAAGAGAAGATTGATTAAAGATTTATTTATCGATATTTTGACTTCTGTTTAACATCGAAGGAAAGAAAATGGGAAAGGTGATTTTTTTATACCCCTTATTTTATCTGTCGAAGGAGTGTACCTTGCCTTCAGAGTCCTGCGACGTCTCCTCCTGAACACGCTGAGCGTAACGTATTCTAAAGGATACACGGACACGAGTTCGAAACTCTCGATACTGGCGTCGATACCGGGCGGGCAAAAGAAATCGGGATTAGTCTGGAGGATGTCCGCGGCAACGATCAACCTGGTCGGCGTGAGGCCCAGGGCGACCTGACGGATCCCACGCCCGTTTCTCGTGGTCTCCGCGAACGGCGACTCCACCAGGATCGTCTCGGAGAACTCGTGGTACTCCGACAGCAATAACTTGCGTATCCTGTTACCCCGCGAGCGACCGGGCAACCTCGCTCCACGTGACGCGTTCATGGGTAACTTCCCCCGCGCGGCGAGGAAGGGAATGGTGTCGCGTCGCACGGATCATCTATGAGAGTCTGCACGAACGAAGGATTTTCAAAGCGTTCGAGGATCGTCTACTTGTCTAATACCTAACCGCGCTGGATTAACGCTTCCTCGATTGAAACGTCAGGCAAAGATGCGCTTTATCGTTTACGTTTACAGGCAACTTCTCGAGAGATGTTTTATAAAGGGTGATAAATACTTACGCAATATTTACGCTTGTGAAAATTAAAGTCTCGAAATTAATATATTTTAGCTATTACGTTTGGTATTATGTCTATAATACCGAAATTCGTAGGAATCGTCTTAATCTTAATTCCTAAAAGTCTTGAATGCCAGATGGATTTCGTATTTTAATTTAGGAAATCGATAAGGGTTTCAAAATCAAGCACTTTACGTGTTATCGGTTTTATTTAAAAATTCAACGTCTCGTCGAATTTTCCGTTAAGATTCGTACATAGCCGCGATCGCAGTAGATTACATTCAAAAGACTACGTGATAAATACTGGTCGTGAAACCTCGTCTCGATTAATAAGAATTAGCTCCTTGACTCTTTACTTTCGGTGTATAATACGATAATAAATAAGATATAAAAAACATGTACGTGTAAAAGAACCTCACCAATAGGGGGAGCGCCTTTTCACTTATAATTAAGTCGAAATGGTTAGCGAAACGTGCAAAAATGTACAAAATTTACGAAGATACAAGACGATTGTTGCTACGTCCTTTCGACTCAATTGCATTTTTATCGACTACTGTTCTCCGGATTCACTTTGATGGTGACTTTGTTGTTGAGAGCGGAAGCGAGCTTCTCGATGTTGCTCTGAAGAAGCTTGTTCGGTTCTGGATTCGTTGTATCATTGTTGGACGTCGCTACGTTCTCGTGAATAGTTTTCACGGGCGACTGATTTTCCTGAAATGCAAAAATAAGTTTGCACTTTTTCGGAACATCGTTTTCTTTGAGGAGAAATTAGGTACAATATGAAACGTAATAAAATTCGCAATTAAATAATTCTATAAGTTCCAGAAATACTCATGAAAAAGATATGCAGTTGAAATATTTATAACGACTTTTACCCAGGTAGCAAAATATGTCATTTTGACGTCATTTTGACGACATTAGACGTCATTTTGACGTCAAAATGACGACAAATAACGTCAGCTTGCTACCTGGGTAGTTTTCTCCACCGATCTTATTCTGCTAATAATTCTTATTCATGATTCGCTTACGCCTTCAGTCTTTCTTCGGAGGTTCGATCTCTGTAGGGTCGCGACGAGCTCGTTCTGCAGTCTAGAGACGACGGGGCCGTTATCCGCCTCGTCGACAACGCCGTTCTTGTCGCGACTGGGCTGTTGCGGCAAGAATTCCAATCTGGATGGCTGCTTCGCCTCACCCTCGTACGCCCCTATCCTGATGGCCACTTTGCCGCCGGGTAGTTTCGAAGACTGAGGGCCGTTGATCGGCGAGACCGACGCGGACGAGTTCTTCGCGATCTCGGCGACGGGACTCGTCGCAGCGTCCTTGGGGACCTTGCTTCCGGTACCAACATGCCGCGGACTACCGCTCGCCGAGGAGGGGCTCGTCACTGGGAAGTACGTCTGCGGCGGTTTCGGCACTGTATTGGGCGTCTCCTTCAGCTTGAACGACTCGATGCTCTGCATCTCCACCAAGTCATCGCTATTTCGATTTTTAGAAAGAAGCGGAAGCGGAGGAGGCGCCGGCGGCGGCACCGGAAGACCCGTCGTCGCCGTTGTCGCCGCCGTCGTCGTTGTCTCGTTGAGTATCCTCTTCTCCTGTTCCTGAAAATGTAACAGAACGCATTATGTTGATGATTACTTATTATTGTTCCAATAACAAGTAATGTAAATTTGGATATATCCTAAATATATCCTAAAATTTAGAATTGCGACATTCAATGCGAAAGTAAAATTAGAAATTAAAAGAGTTGACTACATTATGCATATTTCATTAATTCAAAAAGCGACGATTAATTCAAAATTAGTTCATAAATTCAAAAAACTACGATTTAAGACGAATAATATATGTACATGTTCTAGAATAGAATATACTGTATTTTAAAAATGTATTCTTAATCTGTCGACAAGATAACATTAAATATGTTTGACGAATTAATCGTCCTTGGACGCACGTGCCGAAGTCATAAATTGAATTGTACATTACCGCTAATCTATATATATAATTACTTTGTAAGGCGTGATTGTGACGAGCGCTTGTTTCCTCCTCATTGAATCGATTGTATTATTCGCCTTCGAGTTTTTCTTATCCATACTTAGTTCTGAATATTTCTAATTATAACAATAGCGATCTAAGTAATTTAATACATCATACATTCCACTCTTCACACGTCCATGAGCTATCTATTATTTTTTGCGCTTGCACTTTTTACATTCAATGCACATCGAACAGTCACATGTATTATCTTCTATCAAAATCTGTTATATATTTCACACGCACGAAATATGGTATACATATCTTCGCTATACAGATTATATATTAAAACAATCTTATTTATATGGCAGTTTCCGTTGAATTTATTTCTTAATATTTCAATATAAAGTCTCTAATTTTTTTTAATTTTCCTTGGCTTCTCGAATGGAGAATCAGCTGTCGATAGAAAGATTTCTTCGATGTTTCGACGAATACTCTTTCTACTCCTCGCCACAGCGTTCTCCACGTCCCCGCTATTTTCTTCGAATTACGATCGCACGGCGATCTTGCGTTTTGCGGTATTTATTTCGCGGACTGCCGATCGCGCGACAGCACAGCGGGCAACTGAAGGAACTCGCGGCAAGAAGAGCGGCGCGTTACGTCGCCTTACGCCGGCGCTCTTATGTAAGCCCTATTATTTTGCACGTCCGTCGCGATTCGTAGGAAACTGCAGTCGAGGCTGCGAGGAAAAATGTGGCACAAGACCTCGCAAGTCGACGCGGCGCGGCGTGTCGCGTTGCACTCCCGGTTTCGGATGCCTCGCGCACGACGACGGCACCGCGATCACCGTCGCCGGTCTTGCGACGAATGGATCCGCGAACGTCCCGATAACGATAATTAATGGACGATAAGGCGGCGACAAGCTGCCAATCGGCCTCTCGCTTGTGTAACAGCTCGCAACAGGTTTGTGTACTTGGTCGCGGGAAAAATGAGGCAGTGATTTGTCGAGCGGATAACACGCTCGATCACTCGAAAATATAATATCCAGATTTAGTGTTTATCTCCGAGAAATGTATCTTTGCGCGAAATCACTTTGTTGTGGCACACTCTAATCTAGAAATACACAGTCGCCGTTATTCCCATTAATCCAGACAATCGGAGACACACTCGAGATATCGCTTGGCTTTTAAATGCCGCTTACGAATAATTATTAGTAATTAATTCTTGCAACAGGTTTATTATCGATTGAACTGTTATAAATGTTTTTGTGTAAAAAAATGACGTGTTAAAAATGATCGCGTACTCGAGCAATTGATAAATAATTAATTCGCTAATACGTTACTTCCGCAACCAAACGGGATCTATACCTTCGTACGGATACACCGCTCGTACGTTTTCTTTGCCGCGCGGTAATGCAAGAACTGAAACAAAACGTCGGAATATACGTGACTTTAAGGTGTGCAAACTGCTCGCTATCTCTCGACGTTTCAACAATACTACCGAGCGTCGCGGCCGATGTGTGCCTGACAGGTACAACACACAGACAAGCGTATCGGTGCGTCAGCAACGCACGCACGCACGCACACGCGCACGCCGCTAACGTAGTCTGCACGCTACACTGACAATGACTATTCCGGGGTCTTCTTCATAATTTCGTGCTCTTATCTGTTTGCACCGACGGATCCTTGCTTAGCGGTTGCGTAATTAAAAACTACGCTACTCGAGCCGCTGTTAGCTACGCCTCGAAAATACCTTCAGTCGAGGAAAAGCATGCCAGGTCGAAAGACTCGTATTATCTTCGCTATCTATTTTCTTCGACGTCTCGTTAAAGCGAAATTAACTTGGCACGGTAGAAGCGGCGATTGTTTGCAAACGCGCTGTATATCATGCTCTTTCGCGCGATCATTAATTACTACGTTGTTAATTACGATCACCTCTGGAGAGTTATCGTAATTGATATCATAAGAAACCTTGCATTACACTTTGCTTATTGCTTCGATCGATTTTAATAGAATTTTTTATTATTTTTAACTTTTGGTTATTTCGAACTTTTGCAATTCAATCTACGTTTCGTCTAAAATTTATTGATGAATATTCACACATAAAAATATTATTGAGCACTAAAGATCCAGCTATGACCGTTTAGGCCCTTCTCGATTTTAATTTGTAGTATACATTACGCGGTCGTTATTGTTTAAAATTTATTGATTTTTTAAAAATTAATTCATTGCTAACGTTGGAACAACTCGTCGATGCGTATGATGTTAATGCTTGATTGTAATTATAACGTGCAACACGTTACGTCACTAATCGGCCTGAAAGATACGCTTATCACTGAACAGTACACCAGACTGGCGTCAGGTGGACTATTGTTATCGCATGAAAGTTGGAGCATCGTATATTTCGAATTCTACACGTGGCAAAGTCGGCAAGTAAATTCGCGAGGCTTATTTCTATAAAGGTCAATAGTTAAAAATTGCAATATACATAAAGATATATCCAAAAAGTATTGGGAGAATATGATTTTATTCTATCCCGAAATTTAAGTTGCGCAATTTTTAAAAATAAACGGCTCATAAAATAAATTTATCCTAAAACGATTTATTCTCTCTTACCTTCTCCTGAACTTCTTTGGGAGCCTGTTCCGAAGACTGCGCCTTTTGCTGAGCAGAATTGAACATCTTTTGGTGTGCACGCTTAAACTCCTCCATCAGCTGCGAAAAAAGTAAAGTGTCGATTTTATCGCGTTGAGTTCTCGATCTGGTCAGTGGATTCAAAAACTCAATTAGCTCTAAGTTGTAATAAATGATGCTGTAACAATTAATGGCTGTAATGATGCCGCTTAAAATTAAACGCTGCACAATGCGGCTGTTGTTCAATAAACGGATTGCGTACGAATTATAGATGTCACTTATTCTTTGTGCAATTAGTTGCATATATGCAATTGCAAGCAACTGACCTTATCGTGTGTGACTTTTTGCTCCTGCGACCTTAGAGCTTCGGGATTCTGAGGCTTACGATTGTCTGGAGCTTTTTCCTTTGGCGCTTCCGCTTTAGCTGCATTGTTCATCCTCTGCGAGAAAAAAAAATACCGGACGCGTGATGAATGAAAAATACAAATACGATAAATACAGCGATATATTAAAAATAATTAATTAAAGATATTTAATAATTATTCAGATAAATTACAAATAATAAGTAATATTTCATGGAATGTAATTTAGTCTAGACATTTCTAAGACCATATCTATACTGAGGATATCAAGAAATCATAGTTGCGAGGAAAACAATTTCGATGTAAAGATGGCAGATAATCTATATGTCGATAGATAAAAGATTAAACTTTTTACTGTACATTATATCGCGCGAAGTACTTCAATTCATTGATAATGCTCATCAATTTCTACCGCGATAGACACGAAGATCATCGAACGTAAAAAGATATCATGGATAAACAGACCAGTCGCAAAGATATCGTTGCAAAACAACAATGGAGATTAAAAAATACGAATACGTTCAACGAGTGGGAAGACAAGAGACATCCTGATTGCGACACGCGCGATAACACGCACGTTACGATAGAAACGAATTATAAAAATTATATTGCGAATTACTTTGCTCTTGAATTGTCCTCGCGATTCAGCGAGCTTATCACAGAAGAAGATCCGAGATACGCGATCGGTCTTATCTTCAATGTCGATCGATCTTACCTGCTGCGCTCGCCTCTGCAACTCCTGCGTGATGGCGGTGCTCAGATCGGTGCTGGCGATCGGCGACGTCCTAGCGACGTCCTTGCGCGGCGTCGCGTATGCCGCCGTCGAAGTCTCCGTCGTTTTGCTAGTGACGCTGCCGGATCCGCCGCCGGCCGCCGATCCATAAGAAACGGTGGATGCCGGCTCGCAGGACGACGTCGACAGGGACGACGACGTCGACGCGGAATCCTTGCTACAGGACGACTCAAGGCTCGACTCGGTCTCCGTCGAGCCGGTGCTGCCCATCGACATGGTGCTGCCCATTTGCATGCCCATGGCGTTCATTGGTTTGGTCTCTGTAACGGTAGATAACACACGGTGACCCGTGACTGTAATATAAAATATTAGAAGCGAAAGGTCCTCTTAAAAAAAAAATCGCGATTTAAATCTTCGAAAAATATCAAAAGGTATCACGGAAAGAATGGTTTTGTTGAAATATCTAAAAATTTGGCCAGATACAAATCTGAAAATAATTTTGTTGGATCATCAAAATAATTATGTAGGACGCCCAAAATAGTTGCTGGAATATCGAAACTTTTTGTAGCATTATCATAATGTTTGAGCGTCCCACGTAGTTACTTTTGATGGTCTAACAAAATTATTTTCAGATCTGCCAAATGTATCTGGCCAAATTTTTAGATATTTCAGCAAAACCGTTCTTTCCGTGTAAATCAAAATAAATAAATGTAAATCAAATTGTATTTATTTAAGAAAGAACGGCATGGAAAGTATTTTAAATTCTTTTAACGAGCCGGGATATATCCTGTTTATTAAAAGGAGCCGCGTAAAGAACTTGGAATATGTATGTTTTCGAACGAATCGACAGCGGAAAGAGGACTTCTTTCGACTTAGCGCTCGAGCGCGAACGCGGTCAGTTATTATTCTAACGATGCTGCGGGAAAAGCCGTCAAACCTGCTGGCCATTTGTAAGGAAGCGGCGGCGGAGGTGCAGGTGGACAGACCGACTGATGCACCTCTACGGTCGTTATCGTCTTCCTCTCGGCCTCGCTCTGTCGCTGCATGAGTTGCAGGTCCGTCAATCGATTGCCGACCGCCTGGCCATTCTCCTAGCGCAGAAAATTATTCGCGGCACGTTAACATATCTCGCTCGTATATTTAATTAAACCGGCTTATCCGATCGCTTAACGAGGCAACATTTTAAAATGAGGAATGACGCGATAACGAAAACAGATCGCGGCGAATGCAGATCCCCTTACTTTGGAGCCATGGTACATGGGCAAGTCGTCCGCGGGTCCGTCATAAATCACGTCCTGCTGCCTCGCGTTATCTCGCCGATATGCCAGCCGCCGATTAGCCTCGTCTCGCGGATTCGCGTCGAAATCGTGCACCTCGTAGTCGATCCTGGGCGCCACGGGATCGTAAAGCGGCTCGTTGTCGATGTCATCGTCATAATTGCCGCGCGGATTGAAGTGATACTGCCCGCCCGGTATAGGCCGGTGATTCTGGTTCTGGTTCGAGCTCTGATTAACACGAATCACGGTTGTGTTATTCGGTTTACGCGACCATTCCGGCGCCTAGAAAACGGTCAAATTAAATCCCAATGAGAGAGAGAAAGAGGTGTTGCATCTCTGTCTTTCAAGCGGCCTCATACTTGGAAACTAAAAACATGTCGAAATGAAAAACGTATTCATTCAGAATACATTATCATAATTATACTTTACATCTTATTGTTAATGAATATGAAATCAAGCACAAAGGTCGGAAAAAATTAAGGATGTTATTTAAAAGAAAATCTAACAGATGGATTCAGTAATTATTTCAGTGATTATTAATTCATCAATTATTTTTGGCATGATAACCGAGAGTATAGAATTTAATTTCTAGAAAAATATAATCAATATGTATTTTATACAATTAACGTAATTATTATTTACGTGTGAGAAATTTTATAGTTAACATACATTTTCAAGTATTTGTATACATATCTCGCTTTTCTAGAAATAACACATGTTATTCAGTGCATAACGGTTGATAAGCTACCGCACCGTTTCTTATCGCGCAGAACGCACTGCCGATAGCACTAGAAGGCACTAACACTAGATCAGCATTATATTAAAACATTATATTTCGATAAAAGGTAAAACGAACCGAAGTAAAAAAGATATATGTTAATTTAAATTTTGTGAATTAAATTTTCGAAGCCTAATATACGCAAAATTTAATTTACTGTTTTTTTTCTCGAGAAGAGCTGCTTAGCGCAACAAGAAATAACTCTTGAAGTTGATTTTGCATTGCGTAATTATGTGCGAAACAAGACAATCTGTTTTAAAATTTTTTACCTGATCCACGTGCGCCCACTCCGAGGAGGAACTGCAGCTGGTGGTTGACAGGGCGAGGGGGCAGCATATCCTGCAACGTCACACCCGGAAATGAGGCGGGATTTGTCCGATTATGCAAGTGAGCCCGTGCCGATTTCTAAAGAGCGAAATTCGCGGGAGCACCGGGGAGAACGAGGTACAGCACGAATGTTTATATACGGTGGCGGTAAGGAATTTGTGCCGCGGCGGACTCTACGATCGTTATCGCCGTGTGTCCTATTAATGGACCGACTTTCTCCCAGCGTAAATTCATTGATGGCACCCGATAACGGTTGCGACCGTTGGAAAAGACACGTGCATAGCGCGTACCGTAGGCAATCATACGCAACTCTTGCGTTCTTTTCGACTTTGCGATAAACGAGGCGACCCGTTATTGTAATCGGTAAGTCGCATCGCTCTGAAAAATCTGCAATGGTGCGATCTTGCGATGGACGTACATATTAATCTTCAAAAAACGTTTGGAGGCTGGGTCATTCTTGACTTGTCTATTAGATAATCAAAAGTCACTCCGCGTTTTGTATTTTAAATATATTACATATAAATAGTACAAAAAAACAATAGGAAAAAAGTAGTAATTTTTAAGTTTGATTTTTAATACCCTCGCGATGTAAATAAGATGTATAAATAATCCAGTGCCGGTTTTAGCAACATTGGCGCCCTGGGCAAGATTATCGTGGCGCCCATTCAAATTCAAGGGCTCGAAATTCTTGAGAAAGAAAAGACAAGGTGGTAATATCGAACGGTAATATCTAACCCCATTTTGTTTTTAGATTTTAGGGAATCCCTTTCACTCTCAAACTAGCAAAGCAGAAGGTTACGATCTGCGGAAGTCGGAACCGGAAGTCTAAAGAGAATAACTGAATAATAGATTATAAATGCATACAGTTAACGATTAACCTTTAGAGGAGCTGCATTTTTCATCAAAAATAGTGGTCTTTTTTTGGCAAAAAATTTTTATACAACGTTCATGTTGCGTACAATTACCAGGTTTGTACAAAGCTCCAAAAAGGACATTGCCGGTCCGGAACGGTAGTGAAAGAGATATAAGTATACCCGCATACTAGGGGGCACCGGGCAGCGGCGCCCCTACAGATCTGGCGCCCTGGGCGATCGCCCAACCCTAACGCCGGTACTGGAATAATCTTCGGAAACTAACGAATACCCATCGGGTCTCGAGTGACCCAGCCACTGTCAGTCAAGGGTTAACGTCTAAAGAAAGCTTAACGACTCGAGTTCAAAGTTTCGGCATTAATGTCCATTTCCACCAATGTAGATTAACTTTAATCTCGGTTTAATTTACTCTTTATCTTTTTTTAGTTCTAAGAATTAGAAAGAAATAAAGAGCAAGTTAAACCGAGATTAAAGTTAATCTACATTGGTGGAAATGGACGTGAGTTATCGGAAACGGTTAATTCTGATAAGAACTAATTGAAGCTAGATCGCAAGCTGACCTGCCGTTTCTGTTGCAGGCATCATCACGCGGATACCGCTGATGCATCCTGCCGTCGTGGTGATGATGCTGCGGTGATGATGACGAGTTGTTCTGATGCTGGGGCGGCGGACTCGCGGCCGCCACGCTGGATGTTTCGGAATCGTAGCCGCTGGAGCCGCGGGTCCACAGCGGCTCGGGACAATCGTAAAGGTGACTCGGGGACGTGGGTCGTTGCACCACGAGGTCGAGGATCGCCGAGCTGCGCATCACCTCGATGGCTCGTTCGAACGGAAGATCGGTGAGCCGTTGTCCATTGCACCAGATTATCACGTCGCCGGCCTTCAAACCCGCCGCTCGCGCGGGACCGCCCTCCCTCGTGCCCTAAAGGGTTCGCTTTTTATAAACAAAACTGTTCCGTTCGCTCATTTCGCGCAGGACGCGAGATTTTCGAATCCTAAACGTAAGAGTTCGGAGTAGACAAACTTTGTTATTTTACTCGAGTCTATTTTAACCGATATATCTTGATTTTTAATATATATATATATATATATTGATTAAAGAATTATATATAAAGAGGTTTAATTTCAATTCAATTAGAAAAGAATTAAATATATGTCTTTTCAGAACAAGTCCGATTTGAATCAAAGTAGAATTTTCGTGATACCGAGGGAAAAATCTCAAGAATGCCCAGGTGACTTTCACATGACATAACTATATCCAATTAGAATGCTATTAACCTGAACGGTGAGACCAGGTACGATGCCTCTGCAGACGCCGCAGCCCAGGCGGCCCTTCTCGCCGACGAGAATCCGAATTCTGACTTCTGAGCTCGGCACACCGCCTAAACCAGTTTCGTTGTACTGCAGCTGCTGTTGCTGTTGCTGCACCATGTGCCAGGTAACCGGATCGTTCGGATTGCTTTGCGAATCATAAGCGATTTTTGTAACGGATGTCGATCTGGGAAAGGGGAGGGAAACGCACGTACGTATAGTGCGCGCAAGGTTTTAATTAAGTTTCGATACTTACTCTTTTACGGGTATCATCCCAACGCCTGCAATACAAATCGAAAGCCATAAATTGCCGCTATCAGCAACGAGATAGAGATTATTGCAACACGCCGCGCGTATTACTGTTATTAATTATTTTTCTTTCCGATCGCGAGGCTATCTCTACGCGGCGCGTAGAACAAAAATTTACGCCCGAAGTATTATACCTCGCGGCGGAAATAATTAAGATGGAGACGAGATAGTTACTTCGAATTTTGAGAACCAGGACTTGCTGATTCTTCGCCAGGAGCGCGACCTCCTGATGGACGGCGTCCTCCACCGGGTAACCGTTCACCCTCAGGATCTGATCGCCTACCTGAAAGCAAGAAGTCGAAAGCGAAAGCGTTAACTAATGTCTTTTCGCGATCCCCATGTTAGTGTTACAATTACACGACTGTCATATGGAAATAATTCTTAATCGAATCACACAAGTAATGTAAATATTTAAAAAACGTAAAAAGGAAGATAAATTTCTGTACAGCTTGATATGACGAGAAAAGGCAATGATTAGAGATAAGTACCCTCAGTCCATTTCTGTGAGCCTCGCCACCCGGTTGGACGTCACTGACGTAAAACCCGGCGGCGTATTCGCGTCCACCCCGTAATGAGAAGCCAAAGCCGGCGTTACCGCGACGCCTCAGACGTACGTTCCTGGTCACGCCGATGACGGCCATCCTGCCGCCTCCTGCCGGGTTCCCAGGACCTCCGCCGGTCGACGATCCCGTGCCAGCACTCGACGCGCTGGAGGAGCCACCCGACCTGTCGTAAAAAAGACGCATATAAATAACGTCGTTTCCTGGCGCTCTGCCAGCCGAGCATAAAAAGCCGACAAGAATTCCATTATTCTTTAAGAGCTTTCAATAATTCAAAAGTGTGGCTGAAAGAAATTGGCTGCGTTACTCTGGAATACTTTAATTAATTTTTTCGCAAAATAATCCTCGTGCGGGTAAAATAGTATCTTTTTATTTTATTCTCACTGCAGTATTTTTGTAATACATACGTACAGATATTTCTTTTATTTCATACACAGAAAGAACGGGTTTGCTGAAGTATTTAAAAGTTTAGCCAGATACAGATTTGAAAATAGATTTGTTGAACCACTACAATAATTATATAGAGCGCTCAAGCTGGAATGTCAAAGCTTTTTGCGGCATTATCATTATTCTTGAGCATCCTACATAATTATTGTGTTGATTCAACATAATTATTTTCAAATCTGTATCTGGCTAAGTTTTTAGGTATTTCAAAACTGTTCTTTCCGGGTAAATCTATAATAATTATTTTCTCGTCGCCGCAGTTATATCCGTCGCTGTAGCATCATCGCGGTCTTATTTCCCCTTTACGAGTAATTGTCTCGGAAAGATCCTCATTTTCCCCCTCGCTTCGATGGGCGAACAAGCGAGTGGACGATTCGGTACCTTTGTTCGTCCCCCGCTTTTTCCATCGCGCTGTGAAATTAATGACCACACCTGGCGCGAGGAAGGAAGGCGAGCTGAGGAAGCGAACGTGGTGGCAAGGTGGAGGAGTCGGAGAATTCCGCGCTGGGTTTCGAAGGAGAAAAGGAGGAAGACGGACGGAGAATGACTCGGGCCGAACAGAGACACTTTGCTAATGACCCCGAGAATTCATCTTCCGACAGACATTGAAAAGATTGCATGCGACATGAAGCGACAACACGAACGTTGTAGGAACACCGGGGATGACACCGGGTAAATGATAGTCATTAGCAGGAGAGGGAGTCTGCTCCAAATTGACTTGCGAAGGTTTTGTAAGTTCTCGCGAAGGGTTCTCCTTTCTTACCGTCCTAGCCTCATTTACCTTATCTTCTTCGTGAAACGATACTTGACGAAGACTGAAGTTCTACGCCAGAGGTGGCCAAACTTAGAAGCAACAAGATCACTTTCAGCTACTCATCCCATCGCGATCTACTGTTCCCTGTCGCAGCGATCTCTTTATATGTGAAATAAGTACGTTTATTTTATTTTATGTGTTTGTGTTGCGATTGGGCATAAAACAGCAATAATTAAATTAATTATGGTTACATTGCAATTACAACTGTTGTATTCTGAATTTTATTGTCACACGACCGACCGCCCGAAATGTCCGCGATTGACCGGTCGATCGCGATCGACCGTTTGGCCACCTCTGTTCTACGCGCTGTCTTCGGGTCTTCGAATGTTCGGAATATGAATTTATGAAGCGGGCATAGCCGGGCGTGAGAATCCACGAGGAAATCGGAGCCGCGGATTGCGCTCCGTGGTCGTGGGATAATAACTATTTTATTCCGCGGCCACTGACATCAGCATCCCCGGAATCCCGCCGTTGCGTAATAACGGCGTGGGATAACGCAATTTTATTTTAGCGCGTTTAATCGCGCACCTTTTTTTTATGTAATGAGGTCCCGGGGGAACGTTCGAGCGCGTCGCGACGACCGACGGAGAACAGCTGCGTGCAAAAAAGTCAAATTGCTACCTCGTGCCGGAAGATCTATTATGCAATCGCGACGGGCGCGAGGACAATGGATGCACGTGGCGGCGTTTCTCGCGCGGATTCCGCGACAACGTGCGCGTCCGTACGGAAAGACGTACCGTTACGATCGTCGATATCGCCGTTTGACGATCGAGCCCTGAAAGTGTTACGGCTAACGCAAACGTCGTTACACGCGTTACACATGGGCGTCCACAAAGGGGGGCAAGAGGGGGCATTTGCTGCCCCCTGGAATCAGCAAAAAATCAAGCATTTGCTCTCCCTTTGAACAAAGGGCAAAGTGCTAATCTTGCCGATCTCTGCTCTAATCCATAGGATTAGGTGTATAATTTTCAACAAAAGGTGTAAATAAATTTGAAATTATAAGTATTCTAATTCTGGAAGTAACATTTTGAATCATGTTTTGATTCAAAACATCATGGAAAAAATCCTGCGGACGCCCTTGGCGTTACACACGCATACACCACACATCCGTCTGCGCTGAGTGACCCGCCCGCGTCGCGATCGAGATCGTCGTGCCACTCATGTGCACGTATTAATCCGGGATTCGATATTCCGTTCACGAACTATGCTAATTCCCGCCTCCCGAGGGTACGACGTGCCGAAGGAGCTAACGGAAGAAATTTCAACGAGGAAGATAGCGAGACGTAGAAGAGGAGGATTTAGGTGACGAGTCTTTAGTCGAGATCAGGTACACTTAGGAAAGATTAACTGAGAGATCTCGTGTTCGAAATGAAGAGCTCATTGAAGAGCGTCACATTGCTCTCACGCCATTGTTCTCGAGCATAAATTACGATGCTTTCGGATTCGTCGCGTCTGAATTCTGACGGTACACGTGTAACATGTAACAGGACATCTGTGAATCGTCGATTACGAATTCCGTTTGCGTCTTATGCTAATCGGTGTCGAAGGGACGAGTTTGGACAATGAAACTCTGAGGTTTCGAGAGAGCTAGGGCAGGCCGTTTAAATACTTATGTACGTGCGTTTCGCTTACTTATCGTTAAGCATTATCGTTCTCATCGTTAACACGGTCAATTTTTCTTACCTCTCACCCGAGCTCGCGCGCCACGAATATTTATTATTGCTATTAAATTTCTGTCCGTGCATCATATATGGTAATAGCGTGGTAATAGCGAGGCATGAAGGATGCGAGGAACGTCCAGCTCGCCGACAATGCGGAGAAAGTTGATACAAGGCTGCAAAGAACACGGAAAGGCACGCCCTGACGAGTGTTCTCGTCCTTTCGACTCTCATGACTGTACCTCTGGCTTGTTCCTCGTGGTTCGCGTATTGCAAATAGAAAGTAAAAACTAAAGAGTCTTTTTTTAAAATTCAGCGGGTTTAAGTTCTCTAAAAGTCGTTCTCTAAAATTTAAAAAGAGAATAACTTTAATTCCCTTGGTATCTTCTATTCCTGGTCGCATTTAGTAAGTTTGGGTTCAAAGATTAAAAATCTTCATATATTTTAATGTACCTTTAATTATATATATATATATATATATATATATATATATATATATATATGAGTGCGATTTTTCTCACTTATTTTATTAACATATATTTAAGAAGATACAAAACGGGATAGAAATAAAACTTAAAAAACTTAACGGATTTTCATTAAAGATTTAAGACGGTTTAATAATTATTTAGGTATCTCTACATTGTATTTCTACAGCGACGTTTTACGGGTTTACTCCTTGCCCGAGCGAGTTACACGTGTTGCGGCGAGTCTCTCGGCATCTAACCTTAGAACTGGTAGCAAGCAGTCGAACCAGAAGTTGACAAATTGTTACCAGACGTGTTTAAAGTACCGCCGGCGATTCGCTTCACGGTCTCCGTAACCGCGTATCAGCTTATACGGTTAATCTCTCCACAAACGGATTATTGCTGTACGCACAGTACGCCGCACGATGGGACGTATCGATTTTTATGTCACGAAATTGGTAATAAACCGTTCAGGAATGTCACGGTGGTTACAAACTCGTTCTTCTCGTAAAGCGTTCGTTTCGAACCAGTTTTGCGAATGAAAAGACTAGTCTCGAACCGGGTCGGACTTGCGTAACGGATAGCAGTCGAAAGATGCCCAATATCGGGGGCATTATTAAACTTGCACACAGAAAAAAAAACTGTTGCTTCAATTAAAGTGGTATCACGGGGTGCCAAAAACATAAAGTAGTTTATTTAATTGATATTATTAATAGACCCAATATTTGGATTATTAAAACAATGATTGAATTATTGGTTTAAAAATGCAGACATTGGGTCTAATAATAATACAATTGAATGAACTACTTATGTTTTTGGCACGCCGTGATACCACTTTAATTGAAGCAACAGCTTTTTTCTCAGTGTACTATTTGAAAAACATACTATTAAATAATAAATAATAAAATAAAAAAATGCCGCTTGACGTAGTTATAAAGACAAAAATTTTATATATGCTTAGAGACACAAACAATTATTCTTTTTATCTCTAAGATACAATAAGATATTAACTTTTCGAGTTCTGTTCTTTCGTCGCTATAAAATCAGTCGAAAGATGTTCAATATTAAGGAACATTATTAAACTTGCATTGTTTGAAAAACACACTAAAAGAAATGCCGTTTGGCGTTCCTATAAAGATTAAAATTTTATATATCGTACAATTAGGAACATAAATAATTATTCTTTTTATTTCTAAGGTACAATGAGATATCAACTTATCGAGCTCTGTTATCCTTCTTTACTTACACAATCACTGAATGTTTTCAACGCGTTTCGATTTCTATTTCATCTCCAAACTTAAAAATAATACCGGTTATCGACTTTGTGTCCTAGCTGTTCCAGTTGGCAATCATTATGGAAACCACGCTTCGATGCTTTGCAACTGGAGCGACTATAGCCATGGTTGGAAACAGAACACATGTTACGTATACAAGTCGCAAATTATATATGTTCAAATATAGGACCTTTTCTCTACGTCACAGAATCGTTCCAGTTTCACGGTATCGATTCACGAAATTCATACCTACACGTCATTCCTCCGCTACTTCTATATATCCGTTGATAAAGGATCATTTCGCGACCATTGTGCGCCTCGCGATCATGCAAATTTCGCATGTCTAGTATCGCTCGTTACAAGAGCGGTATCGGACGCGCGGCATTGCCGTTTCCCAAGTAAAATTCATTTTCGTCACGGCCGAATTGCCGGCTTAACTATGCACGGCCGGTGCTTAGAACGGCGTGAAGCCGCCCAGGGTAAGAAAGAGACGGAAGAAATCGGACGTGTTTCGCGTTTCTTCCCTTCACGCGCGACCGGCCACGTTCCATTCGATCCGGGGAATCCGCACCTTCGATCGATCGATTTATTCGCGCGCTCTGGTCGTTGATCCACCGGGGTATCGCGGTTTCCGATCATCGACCCCCATGGGTCACAGATTCGTGTGATGTCACGCAACAGAAAAAAAAACGATAGGAGATCTATCAGAGACAAAAGAAAGATGACAATCCTTGATCTAATGATTAATGTAGATTCGTTCATGTAGAGACAGATAAAATCGGAGTGAACGTCCGAATTCAATAATCACGTGTGCACGTGTCCCGATTGTCCTTTTTCTCTTTTCGTCTAATGGCGTACAGGATTTAGAATTCTATTAAAAATGACGAGCGTATCCCGCGCTACGCGCTTTAATGAAGACAGTTTCTTGCGACGGATTTAGAAAGCAAGAAAAGTGACACTTGATCGCGGCCGATGCCGACGTCCGTTGCCGATGATAAATCGTGCGGAATATCGATCATAGGGAAAGTCACAGTCGCACAGGGAAGGGAAAAAAGGCGAACGGAACGACTCGTTTCCGGGATTCTTTTCGATGCGTTAACGATTTACAATTCTCGTTACAGGTTTCTTTTCTCCGTTTGTCGGGCAAGAAGGAGAGAGAAAGAGATACGAGAGAGAAGGCGAGCGTCGCAGTCGCAGAGAAAAGAAAAGAACCACGAAGCTCATTGCCGTGTTTGCGGTGAACGGTAACGGTCATCATCTCCTGGCAGTAAAGTTTCAAGCCGTCTCTTCTACTCCCAGCTCGTCTCTCCGGTATCTGGCCGGCCGGACTTTAATGCGCCACAATGCCGATAGGATGGTAAATAATTTCTTCGTTGCGGCTAACGGAACTTTTCGCGAGCCACGCGAAAAGCAATAATTTCGCGAGCGCCCGCTCATCACCGCCATGCACCATCCGCCGCGTTTCTTTAAATTCTATTTAGGAAATATTTCTGCGACGCGGTTCGTGCGCGTCTACAGGCGTGGCATCGATCGATTATCCGCACGAAATCCCTTCTACATGTCATTTATATCGCGAGAAGAACACGGAAATCAATGGCTTATGAATATTCAAGTGTATACGAGTTATCTCAGAGAAGGAAGTGATCCCGCAATACTATTTCTTAAATCCGCGATCTATAATTCAGAACAGTAGTCGGATTTCAGAATAGAATTCTTTATAACTTTATGTTCAAGAAATATAGAAATCGTACACAAATATAAAAGAATTCTCCTACACAGAGTGCATATCCAAAAAACGTCCAGAAGATATCCCGAAGGTATCCTATCGCCTAAAAATGTCTTTGGGATATCTTCTGGACGTCTTTTGGATATGCATCCTGTGTGGGCTGTTTGTAATTTTATATCCAAGAAATATAAGAATTTTGCAAGTACGAAAAAATTTTGTTTCTAATTTTATATTCAGGAAATATATAGTAATTATACAAGTATAAAAGAATTCTGTTTGCAATTTGTAATATATGTGTATTCCATACTCACATAACGTATGACCTGTGTGAAGTTCGCCCCTCAATGTCGAAAAATCAAAATTTTTCTTTTTGCAAACGTTTGCCCACGAATGCCTCGTTGGAATTTTTGTTTGCCCTCCTCTAGTTCAAAAGTTATAAGCAATTCAATTTTGGGGGGGCCAACTTCACACTGGCCTCTAATGTCGAACAAACGATGGGCAAACGTTTACAAAAAGAAAATTTTTTATTTTTTAACGTTGGGGGGCCAGTGTGAAGTTGCCCCCTCCCCAAAATTGAATTGCTTATAACTTTTGAACTAGATGGGAGGGAGCAAATAAAAATTCCAACGGGGCATTCGTGGGCAAACGATGGGCAAACGTTTGCAAAAAGAAAATTTTTGATTTTTCGACATTGGGAGGCTAACTTCACACAGGTCAACGTATGTGTGTATTTCAATATATATTTTATTACAAGCATGTATTTTATAAAATATATACACATGTATTTCATTCATATGAAATTACAAACAGGACTCTAGCCTAAATTCTGACACGAGATTCCACTTCTAGAAATCACGTAAAGTGGACTCTGTGGACAATTTTAATTTACTGAAAATGAAATTTAATTTAATGAGAATGAAATGATCCGCGTGCGTTTACTCGCGGCTGTTCCATCAACTAGAGAAGATTGGAAAACAGCGGCTTACGCGGACGGGAGATTTATTACGGCGGAATCGCCGGCTATCAGATGGAATCGCGATGATTTTTGCCGAGCTACTTATGGGGTAATTGCATAATGTTACACCTTATTAAGATCGTGCCAAGACCGTTCCGCGTAGAAGCATGTGGGTTACACAACGGATATTTAATTCCTCGGTTCCATCCGTTCGTCACGTAAGTCCGCTTATCTAAAGTGCATCGTAATTTCCACTAAACTGCATTTTTTAGCAATTAAAGCAACACCTAGCGGCAACGCGACACGCTTGTCTCCGTCGAATTTCTTTTTCTTTCTTCCCTTTATCCGAGAAGATGCGGCGCGATGCGGAGATCTTTTTGTACATCAGTAAATACAGTAAAATGTAAGCAAAAAACGGGTTCCTTAGCATAACGAAATGATCTTTTAGCGGCCGAACAATATTTATTAACTTGTTATTACGCTGACTAATTAACTTGTAATCGGCCGTGAGATAAATATTCGCAGTAAATGACTCAACCCCGATACAATTTGCATCAGCAATCAGTCTCGTATAATTCTGGGAGCCCGATTTTGTTTTCTGCGAAGTGGGTCGCGATTATTTGTTATTAATATACAAAGTCTGTCTGTTTCTCTCTCTCTCTCTCTCTCTCTTTCTTTTTTATCGCAATCACTGTAAGAACTTTTAATTAAAATCGAAAGTTCTAATGTCGAGAATACGAGTTCTCGAGTTATGATTAATCTGCGTTGTCAATCCGAAAATGACAGACGCAAATTACATTAAAATCAATAGAAAGTTCAAGCACAATGCGAGAATTGTGCAAATATAAAAGAATACTGTATTTATAATTTAATATTCAAGAAATATAATAATTATACGAATATAAAGAATTCTGTTTGTAATTTTATATTCAAGAAATATAAGAATTGTGCAAATATAGAAGAATTCTGTTTATAATTTTATATCCAAAAAATATAAGAATTGTGCAAGTATAAAAGAATTCTGTCTATAAATTTATATTCAAGAATTGAAAATTATATCCGAGTTTTATGTGCAATAATTGTGAAATAAATGTTTGTATAGCAGTGAAATAAATGTATATTTCGTACGAGATAGCGATCGCCCTGAGACGCGCGCGTCAATTCCTTTATTGCGAGGCGCGCGAAGTTAGCTTCGCGACACTCCGCGTCCCTCCCGCCGCAACGTTCGCGCCGCTCGTCCGCGCGCCAGGCCAGCGGCCACTTCGCGCGACCGGCGACGTCATCGATGTCGAGCGGATTCCCGGCTCCCGCGCGATCGTGTCTCTCTCGCTCAGTTGTTGTCCCGTCGCTCGTGATGTAATGAAGTCCGCGTCGATTAGCGCCGGTAGTGTCGCACAAAGTGTCGCGCGTTGCTTTGATAATTAGCGCTCGCGCGCGCGCGCTCGTCCGTTCGTAATTAGCCTCTCTTTCGCGAGTGCAATGTTGTGTTGCGCTGGTGCAATGGAGGGACCTGAGAGGAGGTGGAGGCCTGGGAGGCATCGGGCAACGGCGGAGCAATGTATAAATACACCCTGTAATGTATAAATAATGATACTCACCACAGGGTGAGTATCATTATTTATACATTACATAATTACTCGTTACTTTCGGGATTGATCGTTCAATTTTCTTTTCTGTTTATTTGAATCGCTCGTTTGAACAATTTGTACAAATACCTGAATGATTTGTATGTAAGTAATAAAAAAGAAACTTTTGTTTATGACTTTCTACGAAAGTTTATGCTCAAAGACGATTTCTCCGCGGAAATTATATAATCTTTCGTGAAATATCTACTTTTGAAACACGAATAGCATATTTGCGTAATGCAAATAAAATTAATTTTTTTTACGTTAATTAGCCCGATTATTCGGGCACTAATTTGAATTTTATATTTGCGTGTTGCAGGTCAACGTGGCGTTACAACTCCGCTGCTGTGCGTCATATCGGCGAACGAAAAATTAACGCTTGGCTTAAATCGTGGTAATGAATCCGTGAAAATTGTACAAAAAATACATATAAGATATATATATATATATATATCTTATATGTATTTTGTACAATTTTCACGGATATATATATACAGGTATATGTATACGTCAAATTAAGAACGTATGTTACAAATACATATATAAAATTTCACAGATTCATTACCTTAAAATGGGTATACTAGAATAAATTAAAAGTTGTACGCAAAGAGCTCACAAAATAGAGCTCATTATATTGACTTATCAATTATTAGTATATTTAGGTGAAATATTATACACATGTAGACAAAATATTGCAAGTTAATTACATGAGAGATACGTTAAAATACTTGATATCAAATATTTTAGAAATAACTTTTGATATTTCATGTTAAGAGATAATTATTTATACATTTGGTAATTAACAGATTATAATATTAAATTAAATTATTTATTTATTTATATAAACTTCTCTATTAATTTTATGCTTGTTCCTTAGCCTTCAACCTTTTCAATCTGCTTTGCATACACGAGCTTGATTTTTATTTACTAACAGATTATGTTCCATAATTAATTTCCATAATTAACACATTAATTTTTACGTATTGAATACGTGACATTAATGATGATTTTATTCCCCGGGCACTTGAATATTTTTTACCGCTATTGGTTATAATATTAATATCTTATACATTACATTGAATAAAAAATGCGCAAACATAACAATTATCGCGTAGTGAGACGCGTTTATTTTTTCTTTCAAATAATGTAATTATCTTGAATTTATTTTATTACGCGTTTATTTTTTCTTTCAAATAATGTAATTATCTTGAATTTATTTTATTACGCCACGTCTCGTGCCGTAATCTACACCTATGTTTGAAACATATTTTTCAATCAAGAGCGATACGCATCAAGAATGCCAAATATATTTATATTTATATACACGATTGAATGCAGATGACTGACTTTTATATCTTTTCGACTTACGAAACGGGGGATTCACTTTCACACGATCGAAAGCGGCGGGGAATCGCGCGGCAGATTGTATCTACGGATCAATTTATGCCGCGAGCCCTATCGCGGATAATTAAAATCTTCTCGTTATCTCGATCGTTATATCTGAACGACGTTGCGGGCGTTCCGTACTCCCATAACTATCAGATTTTTATCTGGTCGCGAACGCTATAAATCGCGCGGGTACTCGTAATGATAGTCTCGAACTATGGCGAGCGAGAGCGAATCTCATCGTGAACCCTTGAAAATAAGTCAAAGGGTAAGCTCCACTAATAAGCTCCGGTAATTTCCCGCGAGAACTTTTTACCGGCGGTTACTTGCTCGAAAAGGATTCTGCAGACTCTTCCTATGTCTATGTTTCTGGAGTTCGCAAGCAATGTGAACTTTAAACAAGAATAAGACTACACTGAAAAAAAATTCTTGGTAAACTTGTGAGATGCATTTAGTAATACTTTTTTCGAAGTATTTGATTATTATTACCGTTTATAATAATAATAACAAAACATTTTGTAATAATTATAAACATTTGTAATAATTATAAAAGAGCCAACTAAATTATGTAAGTTAAAATTTTTCGCAACAAATTCTTTACATTAGAATTAATTTCACTCTCTTTAGAAAGGACCAAAACCCATGGTCGAAAAATGTCGCGATTCGCGATATATTAATTTAAATTAAATATTGGCCAGTTGAGTCGAAACAAATCTCTTCTGTGGTTAAATTATGTAATACTTATTATACGTTTAGTTGAAACTATTTCACCAAGGTGCTTGGTAACATTAACCAAGCCTGGATTTTTATAACCAAGCCTTTCTTTCAGTGTAGGACCGACGAAATTAAACAAATATGAGAAACGCCAATATCGGTCGCGGCGGATCTTGGTGCCTAATAATAATTATTTTTGTGAATTTTCCTACTCATGCGAACTGCGCGCCGCAAATTTGTCGCTCTTGAAACACAATCCTTACATGGAGCCGGAATTAATTCACATGTTAAATTGACGAGCAATTTAATAATTTTGTGAATTTTCCCAAACGCGATATCACGCGATAGGCGAGTATAGGCGAGAAAATAGTTCAGGTGGAAAGGAACCGGGCAGGGGTTCATTGACTCGCGACGGTAAAGCGCGCTCGTTCGTATTCGCGAGTAGACACACGGGCGCAAGAAGCGCGTGTGCATTTCGAGGAGATCGATGTGTGTCAGCGGGTCAGCGACACCCATCAGCGGCAGTGATATCTCTTCGACATTTAACTGCCGGCTACCGAGCACAAAACATCTCTCATTCGACAGACCATTAATTATCCAATGAGACTGTTGACTATACGACGCAGAAAATTAATTCTCCTTATCTCATTCCCTTTCTCGCTCGAGGTTAAATTTACATATCTTCGCTATTAAATGGCTCCGTATCCATAAAATTATCATTAAAGAGAACCCTAGGCCTACGTAAATTCAGGAGTGGTTCGAAGCTTAACAAACAAAGTTTAGCAATATCATGCGATAGGAATAGGCGAGAAAATAAATCAGGTGGAATGGAACCGAGCAGGTTCTTGGAATTTATCAGAGAACTTTTAGTCGGACGGAAATATTTTTGACACGAGGCTCTTGTTTGAATGCATAATTTATAAATGTATACGATACAACCGCGCTCTGTAAACACGTCCCTCGTGTTATTTTCCCGAGAACGAGTTATTTGCCACGACAGGGTATTGCAACAAGCGTTGCACCATTTTACAACGTCGTAGTAAAGGATTAATACAATATCACCTTCGATGCACCTCTCTGCACGTTGTTTCGTTCAGCATATGGTACATACTCGCCAAGGCGACGGACACATGTCGCTTAAATTAACATGCAATTCTGTGGCTTAATTGTGCGGTCCGGCGGCGCGGTGTACTAAAAAAAATAACATCTGTTATGTCGCGAATGACCGCAACGCTCCTTTCAGCCGTTGGCGATCGCAATTTCGTAGCTAACCGGCATACTTCTCCGCGTTCACAATGTTTGCCCGCAAAACGGAATTTCACGATACGTGACCGAGAACATCTACAAACGGAGCGCCCGTTGTCATTAATCGTGGGATCGATTCCAGGCGCGCGTATTTAGTTTCTTAGAGGCGCCCAGGAACTAATTACGTCCGAAATTGACTCGAAAGTAAAACCCATGCCGGGTGTGCCCGGAACACGTTCGAATACAATAGTATTATTACGCGTATAATGGTCTATCTCCATTTTTTTCCGCGTGTAAACGTAGCGCGATTGCTCCCGTTTCTCTCGCGCTAATTGCCGTCCTTTTGCAGCCCGCAGCCGACTTTGGCACGATCCGTTGCGAGCGAATTGAGCACATTGTAGACGAACATTCCGCTAAATTACGAACCGAGAAAATCTAGAGTCAGATTGTAAAACTCGCGAGAAACGTGATAATAATAGTGCCCGGAACAGCTTCTAAACTACAGATATTTTTGCGCACATTCAACTGTAAACATGTTCTGTCTCTCGCTCTCTCTCTCTCTCTCTCTCTCTCTCTCTCTCTCTCTCTCTCTCTTGAGGGGAATTTGTCCCAGAGCGCATAATAAATAACGATTCATCATCATCTCTCTCTCTTTCGTTTGTTTTTCTATTATAATTATTTCGTACGATCACGATATCAAGGAAGCTCAATAATTACGATTTAATATGTGAATAAAATAGAACAGATATTTTAAAATATATAAAATTTCAATTGGACCCCCATATGCAATAAGGACCCAACCGACCTTTTGAAGAAAAATGAGTTAACTGGTTATTCTAAGTCTCAAGTTGATGTTTTTCAATTATGCAAAAAAAATTAAGCCTAATTTACAAGTTGGGCCATTTTATTAAAAGAACCAACATAAAAGAACCAACCATAAAGGAACCAACTGCTTTTTCTGTGTCTGTTTTTTAATGTACTTCTTTATTTTGAAAAATATATCCTGCTTTTCGTTTAATTTGAGTAAATCATTCAAAATAAATCTCATAAAGACTTGGTTTAAGCCGATTATTTTAATTGTAATAACAAAACTTCAATTACTTATTACTCAAAACTACCTCCTTGTTGGTTGGGTCTTTGTTGCATATGGGGGTCCAATTATAACAATATTTTCTATATTATTATGTTAATATAGATTGATTTTCAAATTAATTTACACAAAAGTTTATTCCATGTCAATTGTTGACATTAGTGATTCACTCGAAATGTTTACGACTAAACAAACAGATGCATCGTCCGGTTGTGAAGCTTTCTAACGTCACTTTAACCGCGCTGGACGAGCATTATATTGTTTTGCGGAACTTATACGTCATTACCTCGATCCTATCGCAGATTTTCACCCGCGAGGATGTTTTTGCGAGTGAAAGTCGAAAATTCGCGCGGAGAGAGAAAGGGACACGCTTGACTAAACGCTAAATTGCACTATGCGCGACACTGTCGCCGAAGGCGGTATTCTATGTTGTGAGAAGATAAAGTAACGCTAATCTGTGCAGCCCATTGCATTACACTTGTTAGCTAACCGGCTAATTATTCCCCGCGTAGGAAAATTGCGCGTAGCAAACCGTAAAAGATACCACCCAGCGTATTATTCAGAAAACGTGAGTTATAATTCTGTGCCTAAGACTAATTATAATTCACTGATTGCCTTTGCCGTAACGCGCCCCATAAAAAGAATCTTTTTCGTAATACGTCTCTGAAAAGGCTGTAACTGAAAAACTGATTCGCGATGCTGTTTTCGCGTTGCATAAGCCCGTCCAATTAAAACCGTTAATACCTTTAGGAAGTCTTGGATCTGGAACTGAGAAAAATTCAGGGCCGCAAAAGGGTTAATGCGCCGCACAATTAACGGAAGTCAGAATTCTCCCCCTTCGCGTAATAGCCGATGTATCTCAGGTCTGAACATTATACCGAGGTTTTCACCGCGCATATAAGGAAAGGAAAGTTTTCAGGCGTCAATTCGTTAATCCGTGTCCCTCGGGCAGCAGGTAGTACACACATGCACACACACACACGCGCGCATGAGCCTTTGCTTTGAATAATCCGTGAGCCTGGGCTCGTAAAACTCGCGACATTATGTAATGCTGCACCTTACGTGTGTGCCAATATCTGTTTACTACAGTCGGGTGTATGAGTAAGTCATACAATCGCTCGCAAGAATGCGATTCAACGTCGGATTCTCGATTTATTTTCAAGATCAGCGGTCCCATTCCTCAGCTCTTTTCAAATCTCTAAAATACGCACGTTCCCATTCCCATTCCGATTGTATTTTTCAATTAAAAATTGCTTTTTCGCATATGTGAAATTTTTTAAATTATGTTGGAAGTATTTCGATTGAGAGATTAATAACGTAGCTATCGTGACATTTAAATTGCGACACGAAGGATTATCGCTCATCAATTTTTTGCTAAGATAAAAATGATTCGTGATGCCATCGATTTCAAAGGCATTATTGAGAAAAAGATCGTATTAAGTCATCCTGTATAAGCTTCCGGCTTACTGTCTCGACTAGTACACTACTTTACTCGTCGATTTCCTCCGTACACTACTTATTCCGTGAATGAACTTGAGATACGCTTCTTATCGAGCATATATATCGTACAACTTTTATATCGCGTAGAGCGTAGAAATAGATCGATCATGACTTTTTAATGGTATCGCGCGGAAGCAGTGGCCCGCGCGACACGCGAGCGCACCTGCTTTCACGAGCAAAAGGGAACACGCGGTTGTTTGCACGTGGATCATAAACGGCTACCCGAGAGAGGCGCGAGCTGACCTTTAGCGGCGCTGATTACTTCGGAAACATTGTATCTCGCTTCAGTAAATCCAACGGATCGTGCGACTCCTGGGGATCGCCGACCCCGTTTCCTACCTTGACGGTTATTAGACTTTTCGCACGGCTCGACCGCGCGAGCACGTACGGGCACGCTCTAATGTTTCACTCGCGTGATTGTGATACGCGAACACGTACGCGGCAGAGTGTCTCGAGATAAACGGAGACTTGTCTGATATCTGAGGCTAAACTTGGAGTCGATCTTCTCCGGCAAAGGTAGTTTAAGGAGATGTCTCATCTCTTTGTGGCTTCTAAATTTTCTAGACTAGGAAAAGATAAAGAGTAAGTTAAACCGAGATTAAAGTTATCTACATTGTACACAGAAAAAAAGAACATTCTTATTTCAAAAATATCTTTATTTTTGACATGTAAATCTTAAAATGAGATTGTATAGCGTTAAACGAAGAAATATTACTTGCGTCAAAACATTTTATATAATTCAATAAAGAAAATTATAGTTTTATTATTCAAAAATAATTTTTATTAATAGAAAGTAAAAAATATTAGAGAATAACAGTACTTTCAAACCAAGAATATTTATATTATAAAGATAATACAGTTTAATCTTATTATTGTATTCTTTATGTGACAATTACAATATATTCAAATTAATTTATAATATTCTTGAAATACAAGAATATAAAATTCTTCTAAGAAAATAATATTTTCTTGCTTATATATGAAACAATGATAGTGTTAATTTAAATATATTCGTCTTGATTGAAGACTTTTTTTCTGTGTGTAGATAACTTTATTAAAGTAATCTACATTGATAGAAATGGACATTAGTTGTCAAATATTTAACTTTGAAAATTTAGAAGCCGCAAAGAGATAAGATCTCCTTAAAATATCTTTGTCGGAGAAGATCGACTCCAAGTTTAGTTTCAGATATCAGACAAGTCTTCGTTTATCTCGAGACAGTCTAGACTAGAAAACGATAAAAGATAATGCGCTTTATTTGGATCGTTAATAATGATGAAACGATCGGTACGGTTTTTTCTTTTTTACGTCGGTGCTCTAGATCAGCCAAGAAGAATTCCAAGTGGACAGAGTCCAAGCCAATGTAAAGGATTACAGCCGGGCAGGGGAAGATAAGGGTCCGGCGCGGTTAAGGGTTAAGGGCTAACCGAGTTTTCGCTAGCAGGTAGCCCCGCGCGATCGTAAACTTATAGTAATTGGCTCTCCGCCGCAAATACCATTCGGTTTGGATCGTCGAGCCGACCGGCTCCACGATCGAAGGCGTTATCGACGCGCGCGCGGCGAGGCTCAGCCCGCGTGTTGCATCGTCTCGCGAGATAACGACGTTTCTATTCCGCTAATGCTGCTGCGCCGCGAGCTGCGATTTTTCAACGACCTTTCCCATGACGCGCGCGCCGTGGTATTTGTTCAACCTACGGATAAATAATCGCAGATACGCGCCTATTGGTTGTATAGGTGCCCGCCTGCTGCACTTGCATCTACAGGATGTCCCACAACTCGCGATCTTAATCTGAATAATCTTAAATTCTCTTGCTGCTTTAAACACGATTGTCTTTCGCGAAAGTAGGAAAACGTTAATTATTTGAGTCAATAACGATTGAAAGAACAAGTATTGAAACCCCAGGCGGCCGAGTAAGCAAATCTTTTATTCTTCAAGCAATTTTAAGTGGAATTTACTTTAACAGAAATTTAACGGCGAAAATATATAACAGATATTCTCCTGCAGTCTCGTTGAGGAAAAATCGACTTTAGATTCGTGCTATCATACTATTTTCGTTTTTGATACATCCTGTACGTCAATTACGGGCGTAAGAGTATCGGAGGAGGCTGGGAAGGAAGAAGGGGTGAGACTGTGTGTTTCTACGAGGCTGGGTTTAGACGCGACGTAACCGGCATCGCAATCCTTAATTATGCAATGTTCCTCTTCTTCTTCTTTCAGTGCGGAGCCTCTCGCTCCGCTCGGCGTGAGTTTTCTCACGCACCTGAAGTTCCGAATGGCGCGTACGCGACTATATCGCGGCATTTCCAGGCTCTCGTGCGAGCGCGAGCGCTATTTAGAAGCATTTGCGCAGCGCGCGGCGTGAGCCCCATAAACGATTCGGCGTGAAAACAGTTCCGATCGTTACCCAACATGAACAATCTCGAATGTGTGGACAGAACGATAAAACACCGATTGTCCGAATCGATTTGCAACGGAATTGGATAAATAGATTGAGAAATGAAGAAAAAGAATTCTCATTGCTACATTATTAAACCTTGAGATATGGGGAAAGTTGACAAATTAATTAAAAATTATCATATGTTTCCGTGTCGCGCGATTTGCCTCGCCCTTGCCGGCCGTAACGAAACGATCGCTATCGCGTGCGTGTCCCGCGTTATGCACGCTCGAGTCGACATTGGCGCGTGCACAAGGCCGTCCCGAGGAAATTTCCGTACGCGTTTCTCCCGCGTCGCCATGTCGCGCGAGTCGAACAGCGCGAGAGCTTCCCAGGTAGCAAGCTGACGTTATTTGTCGTCATTTTGACGTCAAAATGACGTTCAATGTCGTCAAAATGACGACAAATAACGTCAGCTTGCTACCTGGGTTTGGGAAACATTTCCAGCAAAATCCTACGTGAAATTAATCTCCCTCGACGAGTTCATCGCG
This sequence comes from Aphaenogaster ashmeadi, assembly GCA_003063805.1. NCBI lineage: Eukaryota > Metazoa > Arthropoda > Insecta > Hymenoptera > Formicidae > Aphaenogaster > Aphaenogaster ashmeadi. The sequence continues at coordinate 481,745 of NJRQ01000050.1, read as the reverse complement.
CGCTAACCGTCCCCTGCGTATTCTCCGCTCGCGCTCTGTTAAAAGCGAGGACAATGACGCGGACAATGGTCCGTTACACAAGTCAACCGGTGGAAAAATTTCGAGAGGTAAAGAAGCGCGGGCCGTAACGAGAATCCCAGAATTGTGCCGGCGACGTGTGGAAACCGACACAGAGCCGCATCGTTCAAGCACGGGCGGGCGAAGAATATCGTCCTCCGAAACCACCGTTCGACGGTACACCGGTCTTAAACGCGCTGCGTAATTCTTTTATGCTTTCTTTTATTTACCACGGAGTTTACGGCGTTGCAGAAATGAACAGACAAGTCTGGCCCGATCGCTCTTTGTCTCGAACGGCCGAGCGACGGCGCCGCGCCCGCGCCGGAGACACGAGAGCGCGCTGTAAAATTTCAATTGGATTCAACGTGCGCGATTATTGGGCGAGCAGTTGCGCTTTCTCGGACCGTAAATCACCCGGAAAATATTTAGTTGCGCGTGCGATTATTGTTGCATATCGAGAAATTCACCGACGTTTGCGCAATTGCGCAACTGCGCGAGCGACTCTCGCCGTACGAAAGTGTATCGCGTTTATTCTTCCAGAGAAAGAGAGAGACAATAGGAAATTTCTAAAATTGGAGATATTTACGAGTGGAAGCCAGGAAGTCGCCTCTCCGAACGTGCGTTTAAAATAATGAGCGACTCGAAGCCTGTCTCGCGGCATACGAACGATTCTCGGCCGCTGGGTCGGAAATCCTTAGTGAAAACCAGTGATGTACGTGTAAAGAATTAATTCTTTACGTATGGAGTAAAGAATACGTAAAGAATGTGAACATTATGTAAACAATGTAAACAATGTAAACAATGTAAAATATGTAAAGAATTGAAAAGTTTGACCTTTGAACAATCAGAAAAAACTTCTGCATATATACTACTCTTTTAGAACAACCGATTCTAATAAAACTGACGAATATTAAATAAAGTTCATTCATTCACACCTGACAATGGATAATTGTGATATTTGGTTTATTACGTTATGTTGAATTAAAGTAGAGTAAAAAAATCATTTTTATTATTATGGTAATTTGGAAAATTTAAATAAACAGAAACTTTCAATTAAAAAGGGGGGAGAATCTAATAGATGCTTTAGCATTATTATTATTAAATTTAATACTCGTAGAGGACCACAATCCGTATGGTCGATACGTAGTAATAAAATACCATCTATGGCCAGTCAAGTCGTCTTACAATTTATTATATCTTAATTTAAATAAAGTTATTTAAAAAAATGTTTTCGTTTATTATAAATGTAAATCAGCCAATTACGAAATTTTTTACATTATTTACATTCTTTACATTTTTACGTGGAAAATAGCAATGTAAAGAATTAATTCGTTACACGTAAATAACCATGTAAAGAATTGACGTTAACTATACGGCACATCACTGGTGAAAACAGACGTTTCTCGTCAGACGGAGTAAAACCTGTGTCAGACTACGCATTGGAGATTGAGGATTGCGAATTGGAGATTAGAATTCGACTAAGCATCTCTTCAGTCTCTTTAGAACGAAGAGAATGAAGATTAAGATTATCTGATTGGTCGAAAATTCCAATCTCCAAATCGCAATCACCAATCTCCAATGCGTAGTCAGACATGGACTCTACGCGTGCGACTTACACGAGATGCGCTTGGAGGTGCGTCGCGACTAGATACTCTAATGGCGCAAACACGAGAGAAATTTTGCATTCGGTCGCCTCTCGCAATTCGCCTCGCGAGCCGCAACTTTCACTAGCACTTTCATTACTCTCAAGTAACAAAACGGCACGGCGGCCGTTGTCATGAAATCGCGCCATACGTGGAATTATGGCAGGCATCATCGCCGCGGAGCGCGTAAAATAAAATGGAAAATCGCACCGTAGCCATCAGCTGTCGTAATTGCGGGCTTCGAGTCGCTCAAAACGACCATCGGTTTTTAGCGTGACCGTTTTTTTTTTCGGCCTAGACCCGCGCCTTTCACTCTTTAACATTTTGCACAGATCTTTTCCAGGCGTCATTAAGCACAATATTCCTGAGGTGTATATTTTACCGATCGCGTATTTCATTACCTTTGACACCTGACGTGTCTGACATGTGACATTTATAAGCGGAACCTTTCAGATCTGCAGCTCGATTCTCACACGCTCATATGTAATTAAATTTTCGAGTTTAATTTTCACAACGTTTCACTTATTTAATATTAACATAAGTGATCTGTAGGAATATAACATGAAGGACCGATTATTTCTTGAAGCTGATATTAATGTACGTGTACGGTGTATGAAATATAACATGTACGTATCTTTTTGATGCGGATGTCGATATCACGCCTCGATATAACGACCTTATGCAGTGAACAAGGGTTGTCCGCCTAGAGTGGCCGAGATAATCGCGCGGCGATCCCTCAAAGGACGATCGGCGATGCGGATGTGTGTGTGTATGTGTGTGTGTATGCGCACTAAGCCAATTTAAATACCACCACACTCCGGATGGTGGATCGCGAATCCTTGCTTTTCCCCGTTCGCTCTATCCGATGGAAACCCGCCCCTCCGCTTCGCCGCATAATTATACGCGAGTTAATAATGACTTACGAAGTGCAGGCCTTCGTTCGTTCGTCCGTTTGTTTAGCGGCACCGATACATAGACACGGAGGCACGTAAATACGTACGTACAGAGAGAGACGTTGGATTAAAAGCAAAACTTGTATAATAAATTACACCCTTTTTTATCTTGACGAAAATTTTGTCGTCTACACTGAGAAAAAAGATTTGTTGAAAAACTAAAATATTTAGTCCGATACGTTCAACTAAAACATTAGTTGGTTTAACTGAACATTAGTTGAATTAAAAAGGTACATGGAAAAAACAATAAGGTTGCCACAACCACAATAATAGTAACATTTGGTACAGCCACGTCCTGTGGTTGTCACATTCACATTGTTTTGCGTAGTGCATCCATATATGTTTGTCTCAACATTCACTATGTTTGTCTCAACATTCACTATGTTTGCTGTACCAAATGCATATAGTTGCCTTCACATCAATGTGAATGTGACAACCACAGGACGTGGCTGTACCAAATATTACTATTATTGTGGTTGTGGCAACCTTATCGTTCTTTCGGTGTATAGTTCATTTTTTAATCAAGAATTAGTTAATTCAACTAATGTTCAGTTAAACTAACTAATGTTTTAGTTGAACGTATCGGACTAAATATTTTAGTTTTTCAACACTTTTTTTTCTCAGTGTACTTTCATTACTTTATAATAAAATTCTCTCAATAGCTAAATTATATCCTCTTATAGTAAAGTTGCAGTAAAATCTAGAATTCTGATGCAGTAAAGTTAACTTGACAATTACATAGCATTTTCTCGCTTATTTTTATCCTTGAAGCTTTATTCATTAAAGATATATACATCTTCCTCTATCTCCCATAATTAGATCCGGATTTTGACATTTTCGCTAATTGCAAGAGAATAAATCGAATTACGAAGTTAAAGGACATTCGCCTGCAAAGTTTTGACGGCAAAATTTCGGAATCACCCTATAAATACGCTGGTCGAGGCCGACCGCGACACTATTGCATTAAATTGCACGGTGCTAATCTCGCGTTGCGCGCTCGCTCGGCGTAATTCCAGCAGCCGGTGTTTTTTTCGCCGCTTTCCTCAACGAGTACCCTCTCGCGACGAGCGATGACGAAAATCGCGAGTCACCGATTATCGAGTCCTTTTTCCGTCCGCGGATCCGGTCCCTGTCTCCCGGATAAGAGGCAGAACGTCGACGTGAGACCGACAGTATGACGGACGATCGCTGCGTCAATCGACGCCCGATGATCGATGCTCTTACCGGCGATGTTGATACAAAGTGGTCCCGCAAGTAGCTGCAGCTACACGGATAGGGTACACTCGCTTATATACTCACGCGGCTAAGTCCCGTAAGTGCGTTACACTGTAAGCAAATTAGCGGTGGCTGTTGCGCATACATTGCGAGTAACGACGGCAACACGAATAATATATAGTAATTACGCATTCGTAATAATCAATAAACTGCAACCGTTTAAAGGAAATTGCATGAAAATGTTCCGTTGCGCGCGACACTTAAAATTGCCATAATTTAGAGATACTCGGGCGCTTAGAGCCTCTTTGGCTGCACCGATATGTAGATATATTCCGAGGTCGCCCACAGGACGGTACAATGATGCATCGAATGGCATGGCGCAGTCGCCACGGCATGTTAACGATTATGCGCTACATTTCTCATGGTGCGCACAGCAGCGATGCGACCGCGTCGGCCAGTGAACAGAAATCTTCCCCTGGGAACCCCACCAGTGTTATGTCTTTCGGGCAATTATTGAATTAAGCGTGCAATTAGGGCGCGGCATCCAACGACGCGTAATTATATCAATATAATATATTGCGGACGTTAATTCTGATAGCGCTGGTAAAGCAGCGTAATTTATTAACGGCGATTATAGTAAACCGTGGCTTTTACTTCACTTTTAATCGATTGCTCCGTCTTTCTCGAACAAGGCGAGTTGCATAAAATTAAATAATATTGAGACTTCCGTTTTTCGCGACCTGTTAGTCGCGATAAACCGCGCGTGATGCATTCAATGTCCGGATTATCATACGTTCCTCTTCCTCGTCTTTTTCTTTTTCTCGAAGGAATGCAAGTAGGACGACGCTTTTTCTCCGTTCATTGCCGCCCGCCCTAAATTCATCGCACGGAATTAAGAAAGTTGCCTCTCTTGTCTCTCTTTTTCTCTTTCTTTCTCTCTTCCCCTTTTCATGATCGTTTTCTCTAATTTTATATTACGCCGCTCGATAAATGACAGAATTGTAATTGTATCTTACATTTGTAAAAAAAGGCAGTGGGCACCCATTTGGATAGTAAAATTACAATCATTTAATACCCAAACAGGTCATTAAATATGAAAATGTCGAGTCAGATTAATCGAATACGAATTTATTTAAGGATGTTCAGGCGGTACAGGTACTTTTTCCCTGCTAAAAGTTAAGTTGTTTATGTATACAATCAGTTTCAAGATTTAAATCACTTTTCGCATTTTTGGCAACATTGCATGGCATTCGATAGTGTACGTGACACTCATAGTCTTCTTATCTGTATTTGAGCGTATGTAAGCGAATCGAGACAATAAACATAAACAAACATAAACATAAACAATATTATTCAATCATCGACAACAACTGGCCAAATTTACTACAAAATAAATATTATAACGACGTTTCGACTCTTGGTTTGGGTCTTTTTCAAGTACACTAATTCAAATGTATAAAATTGTCATCTTAACAAGAACATCCCTTATATATGAAAATTTTCCAGAACCAGCATAAGACACCCTCAATATGCTGGTTCTGGAAAATTTTCATATATAAGGGATGTTCTTGTTAAGATGACAATTTTATACATTTGAATTAGTGTACTTGAAAAGGACCCAAACCAAGGGTCGAAACGTCGTTATAATATTTATTTTGTAATAAATTTGGCCAGTTGTTGTCGATGATTGAATAATATTGTTAAGTTATTGCTGGCGGTTCAATCTACCAAATTTTTTATAAACATAAACATTATTAAGTAAAAAAACAAATCTCCTAATTAAGCTAAAAATAGATATAGACAATTATGTAGTCTTAATCGTTCTGCTTGCAAAATTTCATATTTTTTTCATCATTTTTCACTGAGATATAATAATTTTTCCCCCATTTTCCATAAGACTAAGTGTAATTTTATTATTTAATTTTTTCACTAACAAGCTTCCCAAACAGCCTCAAACTTTGACAGAATTTTTTTTATGATGAAATCTGTACAGAATCCAATTGGTTTCAGCGAGTTTTTATCATTTTAGTCGTAATGCCTGAACATCCTTAAAGAAAACAAATAAGAGATGCTATATTTATGCACAGTCCTAATTTGAGCACGCAACTCGATGCCGATTTCAGAGAATCGAGAAGCGTCGAGATTATCGGCCGCATTCGTTTAACTCAGTCGTTTTCGATATCGCGAGGGCGCGATTTGAGGTATCGGGATCTCGCGGTGCCGATTATGAAAAAGGGACTCCTCGCATCGCTTCTGCATGCGCCTCTCTCATTATCGTCCTGCCTAATGCATAAGTTCGCAGCTAATGTACTGTTATTACCGCGATCGTATACACGCTGTCGGCGTAATGGCCGCGCTCGTGCATAATCTCACTTCTCCCTTTGTCATCGTTCGGCTCGAACGAAACACCCGAGTAGTCTCGTCGAATCGATGAATGTTAATCCAACGTCAACGAGCGACCAGCACGTCGAACTTTACAGACGATTTTCAATTCAGACGGGAAAGTAGTACGTTTGCGAAAGCGGCAATAAAAATAAGAGGAGAATGAGAGAGAAACAAATGGTAAGGTGCTAAACGCGTAAAACGGCGAAGTAACGTCTCCTGCGCGATAACTCTCGAATAATTTCAAGCGCAGGAAAAGCGTGGAAAAACGCGACTTTGCACCTAGACGCGCGATTACGCGAAATGAGTCCCGTTGATTTACATTTCAAATTTCGCAAGTACCGTACTGAATGATTTTCACATGAAAGGAAACAGCGAGAGAGACAATCGCATCTATAATTTCGCTCACACAGTATCTTACCGCGGCTTTTCTGCGATGACAGAAAATTAACATGTTAAATAAAGGGTGACGAAACCTCGATGAAGAATTCTTCGGAATGTCGGCTTTCCTCTGCATTTGTATATAGCGAAGTACCCAGGAAGAACAGAAAATCATGATGTCGTCAAAATGACGTCAAAATGACCTCAGAATGATGTAAAAGGGGTCATTTTAGCGTCATTTTGATGTAATTTTGACGTTATCATGACTTTCCATTCTACTTGGGGTATTGTTTAGAAGTAAAAGCGAAACGCACGTTGCACATTTAAAGAAAAGCAGTAAAAGTACATAATATATCATTACTCATTCGTATTGCCGTACAGCGATACGCTAAACATTCCAGCGAAAAACGGTTGTTCGAAAACGTTAATAAACGCACGGTGCACTGACTACTGATCACGAAGTATAAAAAGCGTTTCGACCGCATTAATAACACGACCGTTCTCGTAATCTAGGAATTGCGGGGCAATATTCCGCGGTAGTAAAGTTTTATCGCAAAATTATTCGTGCTTTTACTTTAAGTGCGTATCACTCGGCGATCTAATTACGGCAACGCGCCGGAGTAGAACGAAAAAAAAGGAAAATTTGTATATTGAAATCAGCGTGAGGAGAGCGGAATTGCTTTCGAAAGGGACCACACTTCCGAGCGGACGATCGACGAGACTTGGCGAACAGGAAACGTTTCAGCCTCGGGGCCGGCATTAATAATTCCTCGAAAAGCGGACCGAAGTCGATCGGGAGGAAGAAATTGCGACGCTGGATCGGGATCGTTGCAAAATCGGGGCTCGAGCGAGTGCTGTTTGCCTGCTCTCGAGCGAGCGACTTCCTCCCGATCGATCGGTCTTCCGGGTTCGCGCGAGAAACCTCCGCGACCGATAACGCCAGAAGTAGGCTCGGCTCTCTTAGCTCTATAGCCAGTTGAATGCCGCGCTCTATAGGTAGATGCAACGTGTGTGCACCGTATGCGCGGCCAGACCTACTTTACTCGGTCAAGAGATTAGTCGAGTTGCGAGCGCAACAAAAACACGAGGCGCTGCAAATGTTTCGAGTTGCTGAATCTAAATTGCATGTCTTGCGAGTAATTTAGATTCCACAACTCGAAACATTTTAACCTTGCCAGATAATAAAAAAAGAAGAAGAATAGTAGGCAAAAAATTGAAAGATATTTCGAGGCTTGCGGTATTCATCAGGGAGAGCGCTCTTCAGCTCTCATACACGGAAAAAAAAGAATAGTTGGCTCGCACAGAAATCTGTTTGTGTCAACTAGATTTAATAGTTAAATATGGAACAACTAATTGTGTGCTTGCTGCAACCGTAGAGCAATTGTTGAGTGACTGTGTTGCAGCAGTAACAAATGGGTTGCTTCAACCAGGTATTGGTGAAGTATCATGTTTCTTGATACTTCATCATGGATAGATTAGCCTATCCATGGTAAATGAGCCCCAACTAAATTCTGGTTGCCACAACCAGATCACGCGCAACTACAGCGATGTAGTTGACACACCAAAGTATATAAGTCATATCCACCATACACATAATCATCATACAAAGATAACTAGGGTGATGCAGCTATATTGCTTACAACTAAATATTTCTGGTTATGTGCATCATATCTTTTTTCCGTGTAGCGTTTTCGATTGGGCTGGGTTCAATCGCTCTCGGAGCGATTATTGACGTCACAACTTGCGCTGATTGGATTATACTTTTAGATCTGAACTATGATAGGACTATTCTCTTGGATTTACAATGGAACCCAACCTGGATCTACAAAACCCAGCCCAATCGAAAACGCTATCAATCAAGACGTCCCGTATGAAATTCCGTTCCGCAGGATACAGAAAAGCGTATCGAATCGCGGTGCGAAGTTGAAGCTATCCCGCGTATATATCACTAATCCCGCCATCGATCTTCCGAGCCTCCGCTAAAAAGTCGGTAAACGTAAGTAGCCTCATTTAGCGATCGGATAAACGACGGCCGTATCGCGCATACGGGGAAGTTTTACGCGGTCAAACGAGTCGCGCCGCGCGGCAGGAAACTCTTTAGCTGCGGGCCGGCCGTTTCTACGAAACGATCGTGGACAGGGACTCCGAGATGCGTCTCGTGCATGCCGGGATCGGTGCAGCGCCGCTGCTCTTCGGTGTTTACGGATCCCTTCCGTACCATCGATCTTCCGCGTTCTGCAACGCGGCGAATGCGGCGAGTATTGTTCTAAGAGCAACAAGGATGCGACGGCCGGCATGCCGGCGCAAATAGTGAAACACGCCCAGCGTGATCCTGCCGCGGGTTATCGTCCCGGCATTAATCCTTCCAGGCCTCGCCCGATGACGATCGCACCGGCTGCGTGCTAGTTAAGCGAAGCGTTGCGGGAAGAGAAAATTTTGCACGAAGTTACTCTTTCAGTGTGAATTTTTAAGTGAGAGAATTTGGGGGTATGGTAATGGAAAGTGGAAGGTGGAGTGTGAATGTCTTCCCCAAAAATACCATCCACGGTTGGTTGTGTTGAGTAGGATGTGTGCCAACGTCTGGCCCCGACGTCTGGCCATTAGATGTTCTTGCCGAATTTGTTTATATGTTGTTATCCGTGCGACCAAGTACTATCGCGAGAAAGCGCGCTCGCAGCAACAAACGTGGTGCCCGGTGCCGGGCTGCCACTTTATAGGGGCATACACGGCCCCCACAAGAAAATAATCGGTTTTTAAATAAGTATCTCGAAACCTTCTTTTCTTCTTCTTTTCTTTTATCCCGTCAATGTTACATGTACGTCTGTTTCCCAGGCCGCGTTTGGGAATATCGATCACGCAGGTTCTCCGTGCGGTTACCGGAAGCTATTACGGGAAAGAAGGCAACGGGGCCGCCGCGTGCCGGCGATAATTATCCGATTCAGGGGCGAAGTTCGCGGACGAACTTCCGCCCGTCGGTTCTTCCGGATGAGCGGTGAACGCCCGAGTCGTCGACGCCGGTAATCGATATCGTTCGACGACCGGGTGAAACGAGTTTCGGCGCGACGATGAACGAGAGGGGAGAACAAGGAGCGGGAGAGCTCCCTGTTTTCTCGCGCGGCCATGTAAAATATATAGGAAACCTCGCGCGCGCGCGCGCGCGAGTTTCACTTTGCAATTTTCTGTTACCGAACTTCTCGTCCTGTCACGGATACATAGCGTTTTCGATTGAGCTGGGTTCAACCTGGGTTCAACCGCTCTCGAAGCGATTGTTGACGTCACAACTTGCGCTGATTGGATTATACTTTTAGATCTGAACTAAGATAGGACTGTTCTCCTGGATCTACAATGGAACCCAGCCTGGGTTTACAAAACCCAGCCCAATCGAAAACGCTAAGAGGCGGTAAAACAATCGGCTGCGATGAGACGCGCGAGCGGAAGCGCGCGAAATTTCCGAGCCGCGAGCATGAATGCGCTTCCAGCGCGAATGGCGCAGCGCCGTGATCAAATGCGAGCACGGCGACTCCGTGACCTTATTCTTTCTCGCATGGCGAAGTGTCACACTGTTTGTCTCTCTAGGCTAGAGCTAGAGAGTACGACCGGTTGCCGGCCGGAGAGAAAATCCTCTTTTTCCGCGTGCTTTTCCACGCGCGCTCGCTGCTCCAGTTCGACGTCGCCGGCGCACGTACAATATGTATCTCGAACTGCCGCAGCATCCTCTGCAACGCGGAGCGAATCTTGTATAATTGAGATGGTACTAGCCGCAGAAAAAGAACACGTAAGCAGAAAGCTCGTTTCGAGGCTCGGGGAGATAAAGTTCCGAGTTTATTTTATAGGTAACGTTAATGGAAGCTGTAAATAGTTACACCCTACGAGGTGGAGTAAAATCTTCAAACGTATGCTTTCTGAAAGCAGTGTCCTTGCTTATTGGATTCTTTTTGCCAGCCGGAGCTTTTATTTACTCTTTGGCCGAATGTTATTTTTCAAACGATCGATAATGTCGCGTTAACGTGATTTATTCCCCCGGTGGTTTTCGCATAAAACTCATATAAGAAGCTTCCCTTATATATTTATCATAAATCCGAATAATTCTCAAGACGTTCGGATACTTCATGGAGGTCCATGAATATCCACTGGATACGTCTGTCTGCTATACGATCTGCGATTCTCCGAAGCGGTGCCGTAATTTACATGCTCGCAAATCGCTTTCGCAATTTCGCTCGGGACGTGTCCGATCGTTTTTTCTTCTTTTTCCCCCTTTTTTTTGTCCCGATCGTACATCTGCCGAGGATTATTCGCGAACCGAGATCGCAATCACGGCCGTTCGTTTCGCGAGGCACAACGTCGCCGTACCCGTAAGGCTCCTTTCCTCGTCCATCGACACCGTGTCATCCGATAGCCGCAGGATATACGTGCCTAGCCGAGAGTGAGAGAAGGAGAAAGAGAGAAATAGAGAGACATATCGATTGCCGCTCGGCGTCTCGGCTTTTGTACGAGTTCGCGGCCGATCGCCGCGCCTAGAGATCCGAACACGGGGATGCACTTCGATGCGTCCGCGCGCGCGGCGGTGGGCCGGAAAGATAGGTGGGTAACGCGGCCGGAATTAATGCGGAGTGAGTAAGCCGGCTTGGTAGTCGCGCGAGGGAAAAAGGGATTTATGCACCGCCAGCATTGATAAAATATATCCCGCGGCTCCGGAGAGATATACGTAGGTATACGCCAGAGCGTCTCTCTCTTCCCTCTCGTCCGACGCTCGCTTTGCACCTCGCGTAACTCGCACTGTGCGCGTGTGCGAACCTGCGTTTTTTCCTGCGCGAGATACGTTCTTAGTGTCGCGGCCGTCTGAGCGGAGAGGACCTCGGGAGATCGATAATTTGATAATTGGACCCCCATATGCAATAAGGACCCAATCGACATTTTGAAGAAAAATGAGTTAACTGGTTGTTCTAACAATGAGTCTCAAGTTGATGTTTTTCAATTATGCAAAAAAAATTAAGCCTAATTTACAAGTTGGGCCATTTTATTAAAAGAACCAACATGAAAGAACCAACCATAAAGGAACCAACTGCTTTTTCTGTGTCTGTTTTTTAATGTACTTCTTTATTTTGAAAAATATATCCTGCTCTTCGTTTAATTTGAGTAAATCATTCGAAAGAAATCTCATAAAGACTTGGTTTAAGCCGATTATTTTAATTGTAATAACGAAACTTCAATTACTTTATTACTCAAAACTACCTCCTTGTTGGTTGGGTCCTTGTTGCATATAGTGGTCCAATTGATAATGAGATAATTGATAATCAGAACGGACAATTACTGCAATCAATAATCGTGGACATTCCAACATGATCAATACGTCCGTAGATTTTTATTAACGTTACGAATTAGAAAAAGGATATCGCGTTCGGAGGATATCGTCCCGAAGAAGCGCAATTAGCGTTTTAGCAGAAGCGTAATTAGCGTTTTAGCGCAAGATCGCCAAAGAAGCGGACCCGTCCGCGTGGTGTCCGGCGAGATGAGAAAGAGATCGCCGAGGTGGGGAACGGATACGGGGGAAGGGAGAGATGGAGAGAGAGGAAAAAAGAGAGAAAGAGAGAGAACGGCGCGCACTTAGGGCCTTTCGTCACGGAGACGAGGCGAGAGCCGGCCGCGCGCGGTCAATGGCTGCGGTATCCGCAGGTTCAAGGAAACCGGGCTGGTCCGATTCGACATCGTGTCGCGTTCCCGGGGAAACCGAACAGGTGACGCGCCTGCCTCTGTGAAAATGCAGGTTAATGGAATGCCGTCTAAGTAGCCTCTGCCGGGCTGCCTGCAAGTGCATACGATTACCGCGACTGGATTCTCGAGAGTCTTCCACGCTCCGGCGATTGGACGGAGAACTGTGTCGTGCCTCGATCGAAAACATTATCTCCGACACGTATGGAACTCGTTACAAAGATTCGCGTAATTTATTCGCGTCGACGACGATTATCGCGTGTAGAAAACTTGCGGATATGAGAACTTGTATACGTAGATATATGTATACTTATTAAATGAAGAACATGACGTAAAAGTGGAATTTTACATAAAATAATCATGGAAACAGAGATAGAGAAAGTACTTTTGCTTTTTCCTTTTTTTTTTGCAATATTAATGTGGGCAGAGCGATTATTTGTCGAAACAGCGTGATAGAGCGAGAACGAATCCGAGAGGTTTTGAATACCGATTGTTTCTTGTACAATTCTAATGAGGCAACGAATCTCATTGTTATGGACTCTTTCATAAGCACGTAAGTCTTTTCATAATCCACTCGGTCGTTACGAACGAAGTGATTTTCTCGTCAGCTACAATTTTACGAGCGGAGATAAAAGCTTCGATCAAGCTGTGCGTTAAACGCGAAATTATTCGGTGAATACGTTACTGCATGCGCAAGATTGGTTCCGAAACGTCGGAATTTAGTCGGACAAATGTGTCGATCGTGTACAGCCAACATTTACAATGTCAATTTTTGCCAACTTGTTCGATATTTCAACATCCATGCCCTTATGTGTATTTTGCCGATTGCATGGAGGGTCTCCCCATGCGCCTCTATCAGCGCCACGACATAGCAACGAGCTCATCGATCGGCCACGGAGGCAGCTTTTTGAAAGCCGCGCGAGGGAACCACGAGAAACCCCAACCGGACGACGACACAAATGGGGAGGAGCGCGGACGCTTCTCGTATATGCGTGTGCATGCGTGTGCCCGCACCCGTTGGGTGCGTGTGTACACGACTCGCGTATCGATCTAATACTCTTTTTCTCATACCGATGCATGAAGGCGGCGGTTGACATGTTACTATCCATGGGGTGGTTCCATAAATCCCGGCCGGGCCCCGCCAACGCAACCCTCTCGGCACTCCCGCTCGCGGTGCTCCGAGCTCCGCTCCGTCACCCTGTCCTCTCGATACGACACCGCGACCTCGAGGCGACCTCAGCGAATACACGATGGACGGGAGAATCCGACGCGACGCGAACGCGGCTGGCAACAACGACCGGTAGATAGAATCGCTTTCTGCCGACACCTGCCTGCGTCGACCTGGGCAGGTTGAGACCGTCTGCCTGACTGAAGTCAGAATGCGCACTAGTCGGTTTCCATGGTGGATGGTGGGCCGATGGTGGTGGACGGCAGTGCTGGAGAAGAGAAAGAGAGAGAGAGAGACAGACAGAGAGCTGGAGGTGGAGTACCGGTGGAGGTGGTGGCAGTGGTTGTACCCGTGCTCGGAGGTTTGGTGGGGGTTTTGACAGAACCGTCTGTGCCGGCTGCGCACTGCGTTCTCCATCAGGCGATGGCACAGACCTTAAGGCACTGTGCGCATGATGGTGTTGGCCGAGAAACCCATAGGATTGACCCATGGGACGTGGAGTGTGGTCCTGCTAGAACCGAGACTAGAAATCGCCGCGTGACGCGGAGAAACCGACGTTAAATTTACATTCGGACGCGCAATTTATAAAATTCCTCGTTAATAATGAAGAGGTTGCTTTTTTAAATCAATCCTGCGATATATATGATTTCATTATATTTTATTAAGTAATTATACTGGGATGGAAAATTTTCGATGTTTTTTAAGATATGAGAAAAGTTATATAATTATATTTTTTGAAAGGATATATATATTTTTTCAGAATACATTATATTATTATCAGGAAATTGTAGTGATCTTGATTTCAATATGACAGATTTGTTTTATTCTGCAACTCTCTTTCTTTTTTACATAGAATTTTTATTTTTCTTCTTACAATAATAAAAGTATCTCAAAATCTTCAAATTCTTCTGTTTGTCGCGTACATAAATAATTGATTTTCATGTGATTTTCATCTTTCTAAGCTATGATAATAATTTCTTTGTATACTGTACGAGGGAAAGTAATGTATCCCGGTAGTTCGTTCATCGCGAAGGCGCGGCACTTAAGATGCAACTGCTTAAAACGTGTTGTTACGTTTTAGCGTAGGTTTTTCTAGAGTCTCCTTTATTGTCCCGGCGAGTATCTCGCTCTCGCGCGACGGCGATTTTCCTCTTATACGGGTTGGGAAATGTTGGCACAAGCGATACAGCGCTCCGCTGGAAATTGCCAATTTTTTGCTTCTCGTTTATAAGCTTCCGCAGTTCCATTTTCATCTGGTACCGCCGTCGTCGGGCGCTCTCACCGTTGCGGGGCATCCATTTTATTCTTTGTCTTTCGTGTCCTTTTTTCCTCCTGTCCTTGCTTCCGTCCTTCGTGCTCGCGCCGGATGCATCCTTGCATGAGGATCCAAGCTGATGTAATGGCACGCTATTTTCGTCTAGACAACGACGAAACGGCAAATATTTGCCAATTCGTCATCACGTTCTCGAAGCGAGGTGTTTCAAAATTTTCTTATTGTAGGAGAACGTGCGATTTAAAAATTTCTGTACATTTTTTTAGCAAATGTCTTCTCGAAATACAATTATATATACCGTTCTATTTTTTACGGATTATTCAAGAAATGGAATCAACAACTTACGCGTACGCGATAATCAAGTTCCGTCAAAATTGAATCGAAATTAGATCGCGCGACATCCATTGGAGCACTTCGCTCGTGCAACATCGATCGTCCTTTGACGATGTTTGCTGGAAGACGTAGTTACAATGACGTTAACTCGTATAATTGTTTGGCTATATCCGGGCTAATTGCATTGGCCCATTCGTGTAGCTGCTCTCTCCGGGTGGCGGAGTAGAATTTAATTTGTAGGCAAGTGTCTGGCTGAAGTGGTCCGTAGCCCTCGGTTTCACCTGGACGACTCGGTTTCCCCAGTTCCGGCGCATTCGGATTCAAAGCTCGGGGACGAAATCAATACGTAGATATCGCGCGCTTCAGCTATCTTTCCCCGTTCCCGTCGTGTTCCCCGCCACTTCCGGTAATAAGTTCCCCGACTGCGCGGAAAAGTGTGCCAAAGAAGAAAAAAGAGAAGAGAAAAGGGGTCGCAGATATTGGCGAGCCTCGGAAACCGAGGGAATCGAATTCCCTCGTTTTCTTGGGTGAAATGAAAGTTGCTCTCTGACGTTCAGAAAACAGCTCCTTCAATTTTCTCTTGAAAAGATCTGCGAAGTTTTACAGAATTTTTTTGCTGCGTATGATTTTATTAATACAAGTCGTTAATATTTTATTTCTATGAGATAGAGATATACACACCAATTAATACGAGTTATTATTCAAACACTTTATTCCTATAAAATAGAAATATGCACAAATTAATTTATATTACTAATATTTTGTTTACATTATAATTTTCCATTAATACAAAATTTCGATGCTACTTGCATTAATACAAAATTTCGCTTAGATTTCTAAGATAAGACAAGATTATTTTTATGAGATAGAGATATATACTGATTAATTTATATTACTGTTTTTAATTCGCTTACATTATAATTTCGCATTAATACAAAATTTTGATGCTAAAGAAACGCATTTCGCTTAGGTTTCTAAGACAAGACGAGATTCGCGCGGCGATAAAAATATCGGCCTTATTAAATATTGACAGCGCATAATCACTCGACGCGAGTCGTCAGGTGAAAGAGTACGGACAAAAGAACGGAGAGGAAAAAATACAGCCCGTAAGGACGGTGCGCTCATCGTGATCGGCGCGGCAGAACGGACGACGGCATTATTCGCGCAGCACGTAGCGATTCATTCGTCATTGTCCGACATCCCTTTGTAACGTTACACGAGGATGACTTTCGAGGCATATGGGCTCATTCACCGGTGAATCGCTGCAAGCGTGCACGGCGCACGTGCGCAGCGCCCGTATACCGCATTTTGAAGCAGGCCAACAGCTATTCGGGATTCCTGTAGGCTGATTCTGTAACTTTTAACGACGTATCGTTGTCGTTACATTGTCGTTGCGCAGCTTCTTTAC
>NJRQ01000050.1:441206-455607 GCA_003063805.1 Aphaenogaster ashmeadi | reverse complement strand
TAGTGTACTTTTGTGTACTTTGTGTACTTAGTAATGCCCAATTTTGGGCATTACTAGGCATTGGTGTACACAATTTTGGTCAGCGGTTTACCCCTCGGTAGTCCCTATCGTAGGAGATGGAAAAATTCACGGAGCCGACTGGGTCTCGAACTCGGGATCCCTCGCTTTCCACACCTAGCACCTAGCATGCTAATCCACGGCCGCTCCACTACTCTCGTAATTATCCCAATCTCCTATCAATAATCGGCCTTACGGCCCTTACGGCCTTAGCCAACCCGTCTCGTAATCACCGGCGATCCGCGGCTTCCTCGCAAGCTCAACGTGACACGTGCAATCGGAGCGCGTTCCAACGCGACGCGATTCGCCGTCGCGTATCGTTGCTTCTGCGATTTATGAGCGCCCGTCAACGCGCGATTCACGGTAGTTTTCATAAACACCATAATGCGTCGAGGGGGGAATCAATAATACCGGCTTGCGATGTGTAACGACCGCCGTGCGAAGCGTTGCGTGGCATTTCAAAGTTGCGTGGAAACTCGCCAAGTGATTTCAATGCTCTCCCGCGAAGTTATTTATGTGGAACAAAACATCGTCCCCGCGAGATTCCTCGTCGCGTTGATTAGTCATTTCAAGGCGCTTAACGCTGTCATATTTGGAATACCTGACTAAACGAGGAAGCTTCTCTACAAAAGTTGACACATTATGCAAATATTGTATAACTCTTGCGGTAAAACGCAATAGTTTTATGACTATTTTACTGGTTAAAAGTATTTTTCTCGATTTTTTTTTGTAATATAGTACTTATGGATATTAATATAAATGCATATTAGGGAGGGTTAGGTTCAAAATGTTTCATATCGATCATGTAAAACTGCCGCACGATTAAAGATTTATTTTTATATCTTGATGAATATCTTGTGGAAGATTCTTCGATATAATTATTTGATATAATTTAATATAATTAGTTGTCTCTTTTTTGATATAATTATTTGTCTCTTAGAGAGAATTCTAAACAGGATTTAAACACGGAGAAAATTTTATATTAAAAATTACCATGTATGGCAGTAGCCGTGGACCATTGCTGGAATTATAAAAATTTTTACTATGTGTTTTTCACTTAATGAGTATAATAATTATTAATATAACATAGTAAAAATTTTTATAATTCCAGCAATGGTCCACGACTACTGCCATACATAGTAATTTTTAATATAAAATTTTCTCCGTGAAAAAATGAAAATGTTATTTCCCGTTCCACGAAAAAATTAGCGAATTTAATTATATAATTATTAAGTCAACGAACGAAGTAATTTAATTAATTCAATTGCAGAATTCATAAGTTAACAATAATCGAAGCTAGCCTTCTATCGGAGTGATACGAAACGATATACTACTTAGAGACATTAACGCAATGAAACGTGGCGGTAAACTCGCATTTACTCGCGCAGTCAGCAACTTTCTCATTTATTAGTCATCGAGTTCGTTCCGGGTGTAAATTAAATTAACACATTAATCAAGAAAGTTTCCATTGTTGTTCTCGTCTTTGGCCACTTTACAGATTCATATTATTTGACGAACGTAGGCGTAAGTTAATTCACATATCATTTCCTCAATGAACTAGATGATCTCCAATTACACTTCCTTTCTTATTCACGTCTTTAATACAATGTTATGATAAAACTGTCCATTGAATTGAGCGAGCCGTTTATTTTAAAAGTTAAATAAGTCTACGTGGACGTATGCGTGTGCCGGCGACTTTATCTATACTGATATTAATTCCATTTCAATGATTAAGTATTCACCGAGGGGTAAACCGCTGACCAAAATTGTGTACATCAATGCCCAGTAATGCCCAAAATTGGGCATTGCTAAGTACACAAAGTACACAAAAGTACACTAAAAATACACCAAAAGTACACAATTTTGGGCATTACTAGTGAATTTTTTATGTAATGCCCACTAATGCTCCAAATCTGTACACCACAATGCCCTCAGCGGTTTACCCCTCGATATTCACAGAAGCAGTTCCCGAAAAAGGTGGAAATTTCCAACTGATTGAGTGAGACTTCCACTTTTTACTTGGGACAAGAAGTATAATAAGAAGTAATAAGTCACCGAGCACGTAACATCGAACTGATATGATTCATATTTAACTGCCGCGTGTTAAATGGCGGTTCGACAATGAATCACCACGACGCACAACTTCGGCGTCTCCGCGCTCCAAACTTCCTCGTCCCCGAGACGCGGCGGAGCGAAAATCGTTTTCGTGAGAACCGCACGCGGCCAGGTAAGTATCCTCTAACGCCGATCGATTGCTCAACATCTCTACTCAAGTACTCACGCTGGTCCCTGGTCGGGTCCCTTTCTCTCCAGCCGGCGGCAGTCGCGGGAAAGAAGAAAAACAAACGATTCCTTTCTCCCGCACGGAAAGCCTCCCCCGTCTCGAGGGAAAACGCCGGGACGATGAGCCGGTCGTTTCGGGGTGAACGTATACCGATTTTGCGACGTCCGATCGGACGTCTCGCCACGAAGATGAGAGAATTCGGGAGTGGAGGCGCCAACTTAGACGCGCGCGATTTCAGACCGTGCCGGAGTGAAACTGAAACGGTAAGACCGAGTGAACTTCTGCGTCACTCTCGCACTCTCTCTTTCGATCTCTGTCCTTCTGTTTCCCTCCTGTTCTCTCCCTCCCCTGCCCTGTTCTCGTAGTAGAGTCCTTCCGTCTCTCTTCCTCCCTCCTTCTCCTCTCTCCTTCTCATCGAGTCATCGCTTACTATACCATACACGTTGCGTACGCGTTACTACCAACGTGATCTAACTATAGTGCGAGCCATTGTGTGCGAGCCGGTGTGCACGAGGAAAACCCACGATGGGGGCCAACGAAAGTGGGGAACCACGTTGGCACATAAGCGCTGGTAACACACGCACGCGGCATGATATACGCACGAGAGTGGCACATATACGCACGCGTTACGATATACGGGGAACCGCTTCACGAGGCCCCACTTTCGGGGCCAGGAATGTGGATGTGATAATCAAGCCATCCGTTGCCTGCAAAAGGCGATCTGTTGATTTAATGTTATGTCGATAATTGCTACGGGAGATCGATTTTTCCCGCTAAAATGTGAACGCGGTATATCACTTTCGTTACGCGGAATATCAATTTGGCGAACGCCACACGCGGCGGTCCCTCTTATTTAATAATTATAACACGCCAAACAGGAATTCCTGAGAAAATAAATCACACAGTTCTTTAAATATTCATATATACATAATTATTTATTACCTTAATGTCATAAAGTAATCTTGATAAATTTATTGCTTAAGTTGATTAGCTTTAAACGAAGCTTTAATCTAAATTATTTTTTCATGAATTTTTATAATCTGTTTTTTTAATCATTTAATATACTTTTTTTATATATTTTTTCTCTATATTTTTAAAAATGCTCGCAAACTGTGTGATTACCATAGAATTTTAGAAGACATATTATATTAATTATTTAAAGTAAAATGTAATATTAAACCACGACATGTTACGTAACTTAATGCGAGGAGGTCGTGACCGTTTAAAACACGCATATCGTATGCTTCCGTCATCTCCAAAGATAGTACGCATTCGATAGCAGTAATTTCAAAGTTTGTTTAGCAACTGCTCCGCCCAAGTAATAACCGTTCGTTCTAATTGAAGCAATCATCATTCAGGTGTCAAGGGTTTTAATCAAGCCGCCGTAATGTTCCACGATAATTTCGAGACTATTTCCCAAAATGGTACACTTTGTAATGTACATCGTTAAGTTATTTTGAGATATGCGTGTTTGACTTACAGAAGATAATCGGTTTTTTTTATCCACATAAATTATATATCTTAAAAGTATTTCTACATTGTAAAACATGAACTATTGACAACTTGGTTGATTATCGTATAAAATAGATTCGAAGCAAAAATGTGAAATGCTTTTTGTTATCGAGACATAAATACAAATTTGTTATACTGTTGAAGTTGACATGGAAGTAGAGTTGCCATAATAAAATTTTCAAAACTAGGACTTGTAAGCCAAAAATCCTGGACATTTCGCTCCTAACCCCGGACGCATACAAAAATGCGCGCGAATAGGTTAGCAAAAATTGGTTATAATAAACAATAAATGAATAATTATTTTACATCTCGTTTTCAATAGTACTTAGAGTAAAATGCATAAATTAAACATGTTTTTAATTTAAAAGAAGTTTTATTATTAGGTATTACCTTATTGTACCTATACCTACGTGCAATATTGTCATTGGTATTTTTAAAATATCAATAAAATAACAAATAATTATGAAATATATTAAAGAACCAAATCAGCACAAAACTATTGGTTTTTATCAATAAATTAAAGTGATTAAATATGATGTGGTTAATTAAATCTAAAATGCAAAATATTTAGAAGTTTTCTTAAAACTTGAACCCCGGACATTCATAATTACCCCGGACACATTCGAAAAATCCCCCCGGACGTCCCCGAACGCCCTAAAAAAGAGGACAGTGTCCGGGGAAAAGAGGACGGATGGCCTACATGGAAGGTAAATAACGTTTTTGATTTAATATCAATGTAACTTTTAAAGTTTTATGAATAAAGTATATATTTATATAGGCGCAATGAGAACGACGTGAAGGAAAGATGAAAGTTATATCCGTAGTTTCGAGAGTGTTCTTTATTAATCTCTCCCGCAACCTTCGCGTGCGGAAAACTATCTCCCGATTCCTGTCCGTTCCTGCTCGAGTGAAGCCCAATTGCGCACAGAATAAATCTGACACAGGTTAAATGAATCGGCTTCGCTCCTCCCCCTGCATCCCCGCATTAAAAAAATAATCATATCCTAACTGCTTCAACCGCGGAGATATTAAACTAAAATGCCCAGACGTTGTTTTATTGATAAAATACTACTGTGTCCGATTTATTCTGTGCGCAACTGGGATCTCCCCTCCTGCTCGATCTCGTGGTCTCACCCCTCTTCCCACTCCTCCAGTAGGCCTATTCGATAACTTTTAACGACACTGTCGTTAAAAGTTACAGAATAGGCCTACAGCACGCCTCGTTTGTTTACAACTCGCGTAACCGTCGCGATCGCTCGAGAAGGTTTCGGGAGTTCTTTCTTTCTACTACATTTATATATTTTTTAAATATACTTTTTTACACATGAATAAGTTGTATATAGTAACCGGTACGGCAAATATGTAACACAGATTCACATTGCATTTGTAAAAGATAGAAAGTTAATGCGCAAGATATGCAGTAAGATATGTAAATTAATTCTTATTAATTAATATATTAGAAACTAACCACTTTCACTACAAACATTATTCATATATCATATTCTCATCATATTCTTTTTTCTAAAATGACAAAGAAGGAAGAAAAATGAGAAATGTTTTACAGCTAGAATATGCTGAACTAAAAAACGATAATAAGAGAGATAAAATCATTTTCATAAAAGTCAAATTATTTTCAAATCTAATATTATTTCTTATACTTTCAACCAAACACTTACGAGAAATACAATTATAGACGTATTCTTATAAAATAATAATAAAAATAAATTAATATAAATGTTTTAAGAATAATTATAATAAAGATAATTTTAGATAATTATAAACAGTTTTAGATTAAATAATGCCATTAATCCACCAATTTCAAGACAATAAACCTATGAAGCATTGTATTTATTCATAATATCCTTACGCTCTTAAATTCTAATTTAAATTAAAATTTTTTTCGTATAATATATATAGAAATTGTAGAGATAAATAATGTACATTCAAATATCAAGCAGTTTCAGAATAAATAACACACAATATTTTACTGCTGCATCTATTATCGTAAATTTAAATTTTTATATACTAATCATCACCAGAAAAAAAACTTTATAAAAGTTCTTCTTTTAATTCTTTTATGATACTTTTGATCTATGATATGTTATATATTTTTTAAGTATAATTTTCGCAAACCTTCAAAATTAAAATTAAGATTTACCATTCATTGGCATGCGATGCGCAAATTTGTTACAACATATTGATTTGTAACATGCAAATATATCCATATTAAAGCAAAGTCGAAAATAATTAATACTTTAAGAAATATAATTATATATTGCACGCATTTTTTACTTTTTGTATTTTTTCAACAGATATATAATTAGAAAAATTCCATGTAAAAAATAACCGCGATCACTGCTAGTTACTATCGCGTATTTCAATTAACTCGTTATCAATACAAGATAAATCCCTCGTACGAGTAACGACTACGATCGCACGGAACTCACTTGACGGAACAGTCGAATGTTCGCACTGCCAACGCGGTGCGGTGTATTCAGCGGCGAAATTTTTTATTAGTGGACGCGCGTTTATTTATTCACAAAAATATCGTTATTATCGAAAATAATAGACAGTGCCTACACGATACCCTCGACGTTAATCGCCTATCTATTTTATATTTATTTATTATTATTTTTATTCTTCATTTATTATTTATTAGACCGCGCGCGGAGAAAGAATTACGCGAAGTACGGCGAAAAAAAAATCGAAAAATATGCGGCCAACTTCGCGCGCCGTTCATCGTGGCGATGCTACACCTGTTGCTACTAGCTACATCTTTTATATTTCGCACCTTGAATAACAAATAATACACGCTCGCACGATTATACTTATGTTATCGTTATCCCAAATTAACGTAAATAAATAAATATATATGAGAGAGAAATTTGAGAGTGGACGTGCTCGCATTTTAGATGGAACTCGTCCACTGGCGCCTCTATGTGAATAAAACGTGCACTTTGAACTATGTAGCCATGGATAAGTCTACTTTTTATAGCTGAGCAAGGGTGCGTTCCACTTGGCGTTCACAATGCTCTTGGAATCATCTCATCCTTGTTGTTTATCAAATATTAAATAAGAACAAATTGTGCGAGCGTGGAACTCACTTATAGACCGTATTCATAGTTCGTTCTTGTATTTAAGACTATCTTAAGTTCAATCTTAAGATGTTATAAACCAATCACAGAGCCGTATTAGCGTCTCAAGACATTACTTAAGATGGTCTTGAAATAAGAATGGACTTTGAATACCGGCCCTAGTGTACACTCTGTACTTAACTCTGTACTTAGGCCGGTATTCATAGTCCGTTCTTATTTTAAGACCGTCTTAAGTAACATCTTAAGACATAATCCCTGGTCCACAATAGGTGTCGTAAGCTTTAAGCCCTAAGAAATTGACCAATCACAGTCGAATATGAGGAGAATAATCGACTGTGATTGGTCAACTTTTTAGGGCTTAAAGCTTACAACACCTATTGTGGACCAGGGGTAAGGCTGGGTCTACAATAGGTGTAGTAAGCTTTAAGCCCTAAGAAATTGACCAATCACAGTCGAATGTGAGGAGAATAATCGTCTGTGATTGGTCAATTCTTAGGGCTTAAAGCTTACTACACCCTATTGTAGACCCAGCCTAAAGGGTAGAAACAGACAGGACGCGTCAAGCAGCGAGCAGGAACCAATCAGCGAGGCGATATTTTCTACCGCACTGTGAATATCGCCTCGCTGATTGGTTTGCTGCTCGCTGCTTGAGGCTGGCTTCACATGGAGCGTACTTCGCGTATCGCGTAACTTGCGCCAGCCAATCACGCATTGTCGTTAGCTTTCCAGTAGATAATAAAACGGAATTGCGGATTTGTGATTGGGTACGCAAGTTACGCGATATGCAAAGTACGCTCCATGTGAAGCCAGCCTCACGCGTCCTGTCTGTTTCTAGCTTAATACGGCTCTGTGATTGGTTCATGACATCTTAAGATTGTCCTTAAGATGGTCTTAAATATAAGAACGGATTATGAATACCGGCCTTAAAATAAAATATATGTTTGAAATTTTAGAGAAAGCGAGAAGGGAAGTTCTAGTGCAGTCCAGTGCAGCAATAAAAAATAAACCTGATATTTCCGACTGAAATATCAGGCTGGTTGTTACAGATGCGTTTGTAATACGTACTCCCTCCTCCCGAGACTCTGTTTAATATCCCCTGTTTAATACCTTGGATATTAATCTAAGTTAATAATAAAAATAAAATTAATTTAATATAAATCTAAATTAATTAATAATGAAAATAAAAAATAATTTAAATCGGAGCATCGTTGGCGCGCCGCCCGGTCTGTCATTTTTTACGTCTATGGTCGAAACGCACGCCGCCCGAGCATGCAAGATGGCGGCGAGTGTTTTCTTCAGATTGAATAGGTGCGGTTCCTTTGGCTGAGCGATCGGTACTCGTCCGCCACAGCAGTGCGCAACCCTGCCTGTCACGTTAAAGGCCGTGCATGCGTGAAAACGGCCTTGTTGGAAACTCGGAGGTGCTCGAACGTTGGGTCGCCGAATTCTGGGAGATTCGAACCTCCATCGTCGATCCGTCGCACTTTCGAAACGTGTGTCAGCTGTCAGATGTTTGTATACGCGCGGTCGCGTGCGACGCGTCGCGTATTTACGGACGGCACGTAATAGCGGTTCACGGTAGTGGCGTCGATTTCATGAGACACGTCCGAAACTTTTTCGAGCAGAGAGAGAGAGTCTGGCACAGACATGGAGAGCTTGGAGGCATTGGGATGGTGAGTAGGATGTACTCTTCCACTTTCTCACTGACGAGGAAAAGAACTTAGTCTCCTCTCCACGTGGTCTTCACGATCGTTTGAAGTCCGCACAATATTCGCAATCCTTTCGTCTACGTTAATTGCTGTCTTTTCGTTAGGTATCTTTCGGATCATGGTTATAATGTGGCAACTGATTCGGGGAGCGTGATGGACACGCAGAAGATAGTAAAACGACTGTTGGATGTACGTATCGACGTGGTTTTTTTAATAAATAAGTCACTGGGGTCAGCGGGATTGAGAAATTATTTGAGGGATGTGATTGAAGGAGAAAAAAATAAATTATTTACAGCTCGACTTGAGAGAGATTGGCAGTGGAAATGGAGACATCAATCAAGGCAACATTGTGTTGCAAATACAAAAGATACGTAACGTGGCTGCGCCCAAAGGAAATGAAGAATCAAGAGCAGCTCCACGGATGTTGAAATTATCGTTGACAGACGGGAAAAATAATTTTCAAGCCTTAGAAGTTGAACATATATCGACTTTAAGGTAAATATATTAGATTAAATTACTTATTCTCTCGTGTCATTTCTTATAATCATTTCTTTTAATTAATTATATATTTTTTATGTCGTAGTTTAAATACACCACCTGGTACGAAAATACTGATAAAGTCAGGAACCCTACCTGTGTCACATGGACTTTTATTATTGACACCGTCGCATTTAGTTTATGTACTTGGTGGAAAAGTTGCTAATTTAGTGGAAAAATGGGAATTAAATAAGGTAAACCACATATATATATATATATATTTTATGATAGTTTATTTTTATTTAATATTAATAATTAATTTTATTTAATGAATATAGCACATGTACAGGATTGTTTTTGTTATAGAAATTAGCTTCGCATACTCGAGCAAGATCTGCTGAAGAAGGTGGACCACCACCGTGGATACCATTTGGTAAAAAAATTGTAAAAGTATCGGAGCAAGATAAAAACTTTAAAGCCCTGGCAGAAAAAGAAAAACCTATCAAAGAGAATACTGAGTTTGAGACCCAGCGTAAGGATGCAATAGCGGAAGCTGCCAAGCAAGGCAGTAAGAAAGTATTTGGTGGTGGAAATAAGCAGGTTTGACTTGTTTTTATATTTTTTCGTTAAATAAAATGTCTGCATTAACATCTGAAAAACTAATTTATATGCGTTTTTTAAAGCTATTGGATCATAGCGTACAAAAAATCGTGGATCGAGGATTTACCATAGAGCAGGCAGAATACGCTTTGAGGGTTAATAGAAATAATGTAGATAAAGCTCTGAGAAGTCTGCAAAAGACCGACAGTAAACATAAGTAAGAGAATTTATTTTTATTTTTCTTATATTTCTTCCTCATATATTCAATTATCATCGAATTATAATCTTATTGCAGTAACACTAAGGAATCTCGAGAACCGCGAGAGCCGCGTGGCAAACGGGAGAAGAAAACCGAGGAGAGTAAACCTAGCAGCGGAAAAATATCCCTATTCGATTTTCTCGAGGATAAGTTACCTGTACAACCCGAAAGCGTTGAAACAACTACTTTGTTGCAAAACACCTACATGCAAAATAATGAAAGTAATCAGGATCGTTTTGAATCGAGAGGTGCTGAAGCACAAAGTGGAAGAGGTGGACGGTACGTAATTATTTTACAAAGAATCATAAAATATTTATATGATTTATTTAAAATATTTTGTAAAATATTTTATCCAATACTGTAGTAGCTTTTAATATTGATCTTTCCGAATAGGACTCAGAAAAGTGGCCGCGGTTATCAACCACCTCCGAGATATTCAGACGAACATAAAAATAGTAAGCGTACAAATAACAGTAATTCCACCATGTATTCGCAATATAACGGTGCTAGTCACGCATCACAGAACAAACCACCGCGGTTTCAACGTAACCAGGAACCTCAATATCAATATCAACACGACGGAGGCAGAGAAACGTATCAGAAGTCTTCTCAGCCGAATGATTACAGAAATACCTTTGCTCAGTCGCGCACAAGTAACATAAACGCCAGTGATAGCGGTAACGATAACTATAACAGAATCCAAGCTGAGTTACAGGGAAAGAATCTCGGTAGTAACAGAAACTATAATCACCTCGAGCCCGAGGCCAGAAATAGGCATTCTTATGATGCTTCTTATAATAGGCATAATCGAGCTCAACAAAACGGAACCCCTAAAGTATATTCGTCTAATACAACTGAACAGAATTTTAAGAGTCAACCTAGATATCAGTCTAATAGTAACGTTGGGAATAGGATGCCCATGAATCCCAACATGCAAAGAAACGAGAATAATTACGGTAGTCATAACAATACATGGGTATGGCAAATAGGTGACAAGTGTATGGCCAAGTATTGGGAAGATAATAGGGTACGTATCATCTTATTTTGTATAAAAATTTCTGAAATTGAAATATGAATTCCTGAGATGGATTTATCTCATATTCTTTTAATTCTCCAATCAACCTCGTATAAAATCGAGGCATATGTAGGATGACGGTCGGGATCGAACCAGAGATCCGCTGACTGTTCGATCGCTCTTACGCGAAATCGTTATCCCCATCTTTTTTGTATGCTTTGC
Source organism: Aphaenogaster ashmeadi (assembly GCA_003063805.1). NCBI lineage: Eukaryota > Metazoa > Arthropoda > Insecta > Hymenoptera > Formicidae > Aphaenogaster > Aphaenogaster ashmeadi. The sequence goes on along the minus strand of NJRQ01000050.1, from coordinate 444,377 downwards.
ACATTATTTAATTATTTCTGTACAAAATTTACAGTATTACAATGCCGAAGTCACTGGTGTTTCCGAGAGGACCTGCGTAGTGCAATTTAAAGGATTTGAAAACTATGAGGAAGTGCTCCAGGTGGATTGTATACCAATAACAGACGACGTATGTAAAATAGCACAATGTAAAATTATAATTATAATATGTTTTTGTTGCTAACAATATTCCTTGTTAATTATTGTAATAGTCTCAGATTCGGGATCACATTGCGGCTGCAAGACGGCAAGATGAGCGTTCTAACACTCGACAGCCACGTTACGATCAGAGTCACAATCACATAAATGGTGAGTGACAAATCGTTCTCTAGATATTAAATTTTGTATTACTTCTTTTACATTCAAGTGTAAGACATTTCAAGTGTCAATTGTAGTTTAATTAAAAATGATGATTGCAGCAGGTATGGAATTTCGACGAGGAGGAAGCGGTGCGGTTGGTGGGAATAAGGGATACAATAAGAAACGAACTCAGCAACGGAGCACACAACCAATTTATCAACCGCCAGCGCAAAGAGGCCACAATTCTCTGCCAATTAATAATCAAAATAATACTCAATATAATCCCTTCCTTTAATGTAATTCTAGTCTCATATCTTTAGTAAAAAAAAAGTAAATTCAGATCTTGCTAAGTACTGAGGCAGTTGCATTCGCTACTGAAGATTGATCTAACAGGTTGCCACACTATTCTGGAGAGTTTAGATACCGTTTATATTAACCGTTGATAAGCAGCGAGTTGTGTGCCACATTTGATTTCTATTAGAGCTGAATTGAATACGCGATAACTTAATACGAAGCAAGTTGGTTTTTCACGAAAGGAAAGAATTAGGAGGCTCTTACTGTAATATATCGACTGTGTTCTCAAAATATATTATTTGTATTGTAGGAAAATCGATTCTTACTACTGCAGAACAGGGCAATGTCTGTACCTCGTCCAGCTGTAATACAGTTGTAATGAAATCTCGCTCGTTTAGTTCTTCGATACCCTCGAAAAATTATCAAAAAAAAATAGGAAAATATTTCAACAAAGTGACAAAAGTGAGCTAAATTGATTTTGCATCATTCTGAGTATTATTTAGATGAATTATAAACTGAAATAAATGTTAAGCTTTTAATGTTAAGTAATAATTATAATATATAAATTGCTGATTCAAACATTATATTTCCAAATTTAAATATACTAACCTGATATTAATGAATATGATTTCGCGTAAAATTATCCAAATTAAAACTGACTTGAATTTTACTTATATATTTACATATTAATTCTAACAGCAACATATATTTTTAAAAGTTCGAAACCAGACTCTAATTAATTTGATAAAATAAATTTATTAATTTAAATTGGTAAACGGCGAATATGAGTCAGGCGCGGTAAGTAATGCGCTATACCACTAGTAAAACAAGTTTATTTTAAATTAAAAAGAACGTTTCGGTATTTATAATATAATTTGTAAATTATTAATTTTTTGTTACCTGAAAGAAAGATTAAATTAGGGACAATGAACAGTTGGAAATTTTGCTGTAGACAGTTTCGCCGGTTGTATTAATTCCTAATTAAGTAAATTGAAGTTTGGTCATTTTAAATTGATTTAAATACGTCACATGTACCGCGATATTCTCGTTCTACGTGAGAGGGCAGCAGAGAGCATAATGCAACCTAACCAAAAAGCATAATCAGCGAGAGAAACCTCACCCATCTATCTACGAATAATATAAAGATTATAAGTATTTGTGTATTAACGATTTTTACAACGTCTGATTTACAATGCGGCTTGGATTGACTCTATTACACATCCATATCAATAAAATACCATACAGATTTAGAGGGTGAGTGCTTTCCTTCTGTGTGAACTAATCTCATTTAGGTTACCGAGTTAGGAATCACGGTTTTCATAATGTATAATATTACTTCTTTATCGTCACATGGGGCACGCATAACTCTGTAAATCTTTGCTTTACGCACAGGAAATACCGTAAAGTTAAGAAACCGACCTTTCAAGGTTTATTCAAGATGAAACATGACCTCGAGAGGGAAGAGCAGAACATGTTGATTCTGCGGCATCCCTATCTCACGGTTGAACAATCTCGCGGCCACATGAAGGAACTGGAGAACAGAACGGAAAAGTTTTTCAAGTCGGTAATGGAGGAGAGGCACAAGAAGTTCCAGAAAGAGATCACTATCGCAGAACGTCTGAGTCATCTGAGAGTTACAGAAGCGTGGGATTAAAAGCTTCCTACAGATACACGTAATTCTATTACGTAGATCATTTTAGGTTTCTATAAATGAAATGAGCGATGTGAATCCAAGAATGACATTTAATTTTCTCTTTTTTTTGCTAACATTTTGGATCAGCACAATGCCAAATATATTACATAAAATATTTCTTATCACAGAAAGGATAATATCATAAAATATGTTACATATAAGTTTATCTAATAAGGTACACTGAGAATGTACAAAGTAAAAGTTGTGACTAAGGCTACGTTCAGGGAGACGCTATTAGCGCTAACAGCGTCGTTCTGTCTTTGTCACCCACTGAAAGTTGAACAAGGGCAGAACACGCTCATAGCGCTAAAAGCGTGCTCGCCGAACGTAGCCTAATACTGTGACATCGTTGTTCTAAAGTATTAAATTATATTGGTCATATAAAGTAATTTAAGCTTGTACATCCACTAAAATGTTCTCTTGAAACCGAGTCAATAAATCCTTTGGCTTATTTCTCATCCAACCAAATGGATCTGTATTAATCTCTTCTTCTGTTAATATCTTTCCCTCGTAAAGCATGTTCGCAAAATCTGATACAACTGGATCGGCATTAACACTGCTAATTCCTATTACCTTGCCATCTTTAAGATAATAAGCGAAGAATTCTAGTTTATCCAGTGAACCATGAATCTTTATACTAGTAGGTTTTCCATGGCCTGAAAAAGCGATAAAGATTGTCTAATTAGATCGGTAACTCTTTATAAAATTCGCTTATTATACTTTTGAAATACTGTATATAGAAACACATTACAAATATGTAAATTTACCCGCGTATCTGTAATTTCTACCAAATAAGTTGGTCCAGAAGAATGGCACAGTCTTCAAAGAGGTTTCTTTACCACATATGTTTAGAGCCGCAATTTTGC
>NJRQ01000050.1:413615-441106 GCA_003063805.1 Aphaenogaster ashmeadi | reverse complement strand
ATACCACTAGTAAAACAAGTTTATTTTAAATTAAAAAGAACGTTTCGGTATTTATAATATAATTTGTAAATTATTAATTTTTTGTTACCTGAAAGAAAGATTAAATTAGGGACAATGAACAGTTGGAAATTTTGCTGTAGACAGTTTCGCCGGTTGTATTAATTCCTAATTAAGTAAATTGAAGTTTGGTCATTTTAAATTGATTTAAATACGTCACATGTACCGCGATATTCTCGTTCTACGTGAGAGGGCAGCAGAGAGCATAATGCAACCTAACCAAAAAGCATAATCAGCGAGAGAAACCTCACCCATCTATCTACGAATAATATAAAGATTATAAGTATTTGTGTATTAACGATTTTTACAACGTCTGATTTACAATGCGGCTTGGATTGACTCTATTACACATCCATATCAATAAAATACCATACAGATTTAGAGGGTGAGTGCTTTCCTTCTGTGTGAACTAATCTCATTTAGGTTACCGAGTTAGGAATCACGGTTTTCATAATGTATAATATTACTTCTTTATCGTCACATGGGGCACGCATAACTCTGTAAATCTTTGCTTTACGCACAGGAAATACCGTAAAGTTAAGAAACCGACCTTGCAAGATTTATTCAAGATGAAACATGACTTCGAGAGGGAAGAGCAGAACATGTTGATTCTGCGGCATCCCTATCTCACGGTTGAACAATCTCGCGGCCACATGAAGGAACTGGAAAACAGAACGGAAAAGTTTTTCAAGTCGGTAATGGAGGAGAGGCACAAGAAGTTCCAGAAAGAGATCACTATCGCAGAACGCCTGAGTCATCTGAGAGTTACAGAAGCGTGGGATTAAAAGCTTCCTACAAATACACGTAATTCCATTACGTAGATCATTTTAGGTTTCTATAAATGAAATGAGCGATGTGAATCCAAGAATGACATTTAATTTTCTCTTTTTTTGCTAACATTTTGGATCAGCACAATGCCAAATATATTACATAGAATATTTCTTAACATAGAAAGGATAATATCATAAAATATGTTACATATAAGTTTATCTAATAAGGTACACTGAGAATGTACAAAGTAAAAGTTGTGACTAAGGCTACGTTCAGGGAGACGCTATTAGCGCTAACAGCGTCGTTCTGTCTTTGTCACCCACTGAAAGTTGAACAAGGGCAGAACACGCTCATAGCGCTAAAAGCGTGCTCGCCGAACGTAGCCTAATACTGTGACATCGTTGTTCTAAAGTATTAAATTATATTGGTCATATAAAGTAATTTAAGCTTGTACATCCACTAAAATGTTCTCTTGAAACCGAGTCAATAAATCCTTTGGCTTATTTCTCATCCAACCAAATGGATCTGTATTAATCTCTTCTTCTGTTAATATCTTTCCCTCGTAAAGCATGTTCGCAAAATCTGATACAACTGGATCGGCATTAACACTGCTAATTCCTATTACCTTGCCATCTTTAAGATAATAAGCGAAGAATTCTAGTTTATCCAGTGAACCATAAATCTTTATGTTAGTAGGTTTTCCATGACTTGAAAAGCGATAAAGATTGTCTGATTAGATCGTTAACTCTTTATAAAATTCGCTTATTATACTTTTGAAATACTGTATATAGAAACACATTACAAATATGTAAATTTACCCGCGTATCTGTAATTTCTACCAAATAAGTTGGTCCAGAAGAATGGCACAATCTTCAAAGAAGTTTCTTTACTACATATGTTTAGAGCCGCAATTTTGCCGTGATAATGAGCTAAAGAATAATGACCTATCGCAGCTACTATGTCGTCAGATCCATATATAGGCGCGTAAGCTATATCACCTCCAGCATATACATTTTCCACATTCGTCCTTAGATGCTATAATTCGATTAATATCCACTTATCAAAATATGCAGGTATATAATTAAAGAATACTGTGCCCGCGAATGTTATACCTTATTTACTAATATAGTGCCATCGTCCCTCATTTGAACAGAAGATTCCTTCATCCAATCAGTATAAAAAGTGGACCCTATTCCAACAATAGCTATATCTGCTGGTAGAATCTGACCATCTGTAAGTTCGATTTTAGCCAAAATATTTGTGTCATCTTCCTTCGAAATAAATTGCTTGATATTGTTCTGGAAGATGAACTTCACACCTGAGAAAATTGATTATTGTTATTATCAATACTAGTTTGCACAACTTGCTACACATGCTATATATAACTTACCTTTTGCCTCGTGTTCTTTTTTAATTCTGTTACCGATGTCTGCGCCGAATATCGCTCTGAGAGGAACAGTATCGCGTCCTATTATCGTGACAGATGCACATTTATCGATACAATAAGCTGCGGCTTCCATGCCGATAAAGCCTAATCCTAGTACAACTACATGTTTCTCGGGCGACAGAAGCGCATATACGCCCTGTGAATCAGTATAATCTCGCAGAACAAAAATATTCGATAAATTCGCTCCAGGCGCATTTAGCAGCCTCGGTTTGCTGCCTGTGCAAGTAAATAGATAATCGTACTTCAAGTTCTCGTTATTACTCAGTTTGACAATATTCTGAGTTGTATTTAGACCTGTAACAGAAGAAAAAATGTTACACAGAACGTAAAATAGATAATATGACTTAGATTTATATTGATATATGCTTATGTTTTGTACCTATCGCTTCTACTCCAAGTTTCGTTTCGATGTTGTGATCGTTGTAAAACGAGGACGGCCGTAATGCCGCTTTCTGAACATCGAAATCTAACACTTTGGATACTTTTATTCGATCGTAGGGTACCACGTCCTCTCTGCACACCATAACGATGCGTCCTGTAAAGCCCTCCTGTCGCAGACTCTCTACACAGGTTGCACCCGATGGTCCACCGCCAACTATTACAACCGTTTTTGTATTTTCAGGGTCACGTGCAGACATATCCTTCGTGCGTTTGTTAATATCCAGGTCTTTACGTTTGGCTCTTACATGGACAAGACCGCCTTCGTCTACGCGAACCTGTTGAAGCAGTACATAGCGTATTAACTAAATATGTGAGATAAAAACGTAGAATAAAATCTTGATAAATAAATTATTTAAGAGCACCTTGTAGCATGGTAAAGAATCCAAGCCTGGATAATCTTCAATGTCCCCAGTTTTAATATTGAAACATGCGCCGTGCCATGGACATCTCACCCGTCCTTCTGCTAACGCGCCAGTGTGTAATAGAGCACCGTAATGCGTACATTTGGTACCAATCGCGTGCAATTCTCCCTTCTGTTTCACCAACAAGATTTTCCCTCCGTCATCTCCAAGCGGTAACAATTTCATCTCATTTTCGTTGATATCTTCCTGCTTGCACACCACGTCCTCGATGTAGTCATGCTGTTCTGAGGAACCTAAGAAGTATACAAGACAATTTATAATTCAACTATTCATACTAATTATCTGTAGCTCATTATAGACGCGTATTGTTAGAGGTGCACAGCAACAGGTGACTCACAAATGCAACAACATGGCAATTTATTATATTTGCGCGGAATATTCTCTGCTGTATTGTATCCACTATAATATTATATCTTTAATTTTATTCATCAATCAAAACGGATATCTTACAAAACAATAAATCACTATAAATCTAAATGCAGTCATAGTTCTAAGTCTATTAGCATGTAGATATAAAGGGAAAAACACAAAAGCGAATATATGGAAGTAATATTTTCTAGTATACATTTAATGCAAGCAACAGAGTTTGCGTTTAAATTCCTTATGTCTCCATAGCAGTCTGTAAACAATAGAGTAGTGACAAGCTACTTTGCGAGCTTGAATGACAGGCGGTACCTTCCGGCAATTGCAACATCAAATATCTCCATAGCAAAACGAGAATCCTCGTCAACGACGCATACAACAAACGGCTCGTCTCGATTACGTAACGCAGCATACGACAAGCATAAGGATTAATCTTTGCGGAAAAGAGGACGGGAAAATCCCGGCCGTCGTTATCTCGTACGTGGATCGGGCGTCGCGCTCAGTAGGTTATCAGTGATTTAATGAATGTCGATCATCGGCGATAACTTTCCCGAGAAAGCTGCAGCGAGACGACGACCGTGATGCTCTCGTCGGGGGATAATCTCGTTGAGTTATTGCGACGCACCGGCGGCGGCGCGATTCGCGCATCGCGCACATGACATGGATGTTGTTCCATCGTTTAAGGAACTACCCTGAGGAACCACCCCAACGAATAAAAGCGCAATGAATATCGACGTGAAGAATAAAAACAGAAGGATATTCTAGTCTAATTAACACGAACCAAGGCGAAATAAAATTCGCAAAAATTATTAGCCATAGGATCCCGCCTGAAAACGTCAATTTTTATTTATTCTACATTCCACGTATATTGATCGCTGTTTACATATTAAAAGGCGACACGAACAAGTTTACTCTCTCACGAATTTTTCTCACAATAGTCGCTTCGTATTCTTTTTATTTTTAAGCGCTGCGATGTCGGAAAGTGAGTGAATTATTCACACCCGTCTACAGAAATGCGATGTACAGTCCATTCTTTATTCGTAGCTCCACATAGCGTTTGCTATAACCTCTACGAAGGAAGCATACTTTTTCACGCCAATCGTAAGCGATCACTAACGTTACTCTTTAAAGCGTACTCCGGCGATCCGACAACGGTAAAAGTATTGCTCCTGTACTTTTCTTGTATCTCCGTGTTTTTCTTGTATTTCGTGTATTTTTATATTCGTTTAAGCGTCACGAAGACCTACCCTGGAAACGACGGAAAAACGACATGTCTGCCAAGGCGGTCCACCTCCGTCCGAGCGCGAGTGTCCTGACACACCGCATCGATCCTCGTAAGGCACTAATAATAAGAACCTGTCGACGTGATTCGATCGGTGCGACCGTCCTCGTGCTATATAGCGAATGTCGTTTCTCATAAATAAGGACTGGTCATCATCTAATCGCGTAAGGTCAACATGATTCGCCTCTTTTAAGAACGCGAGGGAATTATAATCTCAAAATTAAGGAGAAAGATTGAATCGATCACCACTCGCGCGAATTAAAGGAAGAAAAGAAGAAGAAAAATAAGAAAGAAGAAGAAGAAATAAGAGAAAGAAGAAAAAAGAAGAAGCGGAAAAAGAGAAAGAAGAAGAAATAAAGGAAGAAGAAAAAGGAAGACAAAGAAAAGGAAGAAGAGGAAAAGAGAAGAAAATGAGGAAGAAAAGGAAACAGCTTATATGAGATTCTTTTATCGCGCGTATTGCTACACTGAGAAAAAAAATTTGTTGAAAAACTAAAATATTTATATAGTCCGATACGTTCAACTAAAACATTAGATGGTTTAACTGAACGTTATAGTTGAATTAACTAATTCTTGATTTAAAAATTTTGATGGTTGACATGAATGAACTATACCTTTTTTAATTCAACTAATAATCAGTTAAACCAACTAATGTTTTAGTTGAACGTATCGGACTAAATATTTTACTTCTTCAACAAATTTTTTTATCAGTGTATGATTAATTATCGGCGATTGCCTAGGATTTAATATCACTGTAAATACCAACTAACAGACATTACACATCAATATTATAATTTCCCACTCAACAATATGAATATAACATCTACTGTACACAACAGTTACATTATTGAGTAGAAAATTATATTAATATGATGTTGCTATTAATTGTGATGTTAACTGGGACGATATCAATGCAGCGCGACGTGTAAGGACCAGAGAAACACTTTCGTCCCATCGTCAGATTTTATAACGTGGTCCTCGCAGTTTTTTCTAGAGTTAGTCTCCCTCGCGCCTGGTACACACCTGTTGCGGCGGATTTGTCCCGATTCGAGCCGGCGCTCTTCCGAAATGCTTTGCAATGACCCGCGCCCATGCTGCAGCCGTATGCGAACTGTCGGCGAGACCGAGAGCCGAGGAAAAGAGAGGCCCGCGCGCTATGTCTTTTACGGCTCGACCACGATCACTACGTCTACTGTGTGTGCGTAGGCCCCTCGTGATCTACAATCGTGCGAGCGACCTTGAGATATTCGCGGCGGCGGTGTTAAGATGCTCATTGAGGACTTTCACATTGCGATCGAGATACGCCTCGATACGCCTCTCGCATTCGGTTCGCCACCGCCCCCCGATCTTTCGATCTGGAAAATTGGGGGAATTGTAAATGTGATGTGCGATCTGGGAATTTCGCGATCGGCTCCAAGGTGGACGTGAGAAACCGCAGCGATAAGATTACCATGACTCATATCGTTACGACACACTTATTGTCGAAGGAGAGAGAGGAAATGTATATACCGCTCGCGTCCAGAATTGTATGTCGGAAAGTCGCTCGAATCCGCAGGCGCAATGCGAACGCTCTGTGGATTGGTTTCGAACAGGCGCTCAATGCTTTTGGCTAATTATGGATACCGCTCCTCCCTTTTCGGAGAAGTTCCGTACGGCATTTTAGAGGATGTGTATATGCGAGAGCGCACAATAAATTGGATTATTTCTGTATCTTTGTCTCTATAAAGGAGCTAAAGCGCTCCGTTATGTATTTGTTGCGGGTATTTGTTGTATATCCTTCAGTTTTGTAAATAATTAAAGTAAAAGAACGAAGCATAAGAAGAGGTATCGTGATGAATTTCGAATTTTTGCAGCAAAGTGCTTACCGTGCATACTGCCTTCTGCAGGAGTTTTGTGGGCTGAATAGGATTTGAAACGGGCACGGACGGTAAATACGAGAGTTGTCGGATAATTTCTGTTACCGACTGTGATGCTCCGTAATGCCGAAGTTCGGCACTTACGCCAAAACTCGTCAGATGTCGCGAGAATTCAGTTTCTCACGCTCATTTCTCATTTCCGCAGGGACGACTGATCTGCAGTCTGCACAGTCGTTTGGGCTTAGCAAATCTATAGACCAGCCCCTGTATTCTGTAACTTTTAACGACAGTGTCGTTAAAAGTTACAGAATAGGCCTACCTGAGCTTATTGTACCGCGGACACTCACACATTTACACGCCACACATACCCACATAAACATTTTTTGAGAACGATAATTCTATGAACATTCGAGGGATTTAAGAATAAGAAGAGAATAAAAGGAATAAGAATGAAAATGTAGGCATATTTTCGCTAATAAGCGACGGTCAATCTGAAATGTAACGGCTTCTAATAAGAAGGATCGAGAAAGATTGTTCCCACACAGCATACATATCCACAAGACGTCCAGAAGATATCCCGAAGATATCCTATCGCCTAAAAATGTCTTCGGGATATCTTCTGGACGTCTTTCGGACAATGCATGCTGTGTGGGTTATGTTTATGTTTTCGAGCGACAGGAATGAACAGGAAAGATTCCGGAAGATTCGGTAAACGGTAGCGAGCCGAATCGTATGTTTCTCGATTTTTGGGATTGACTCCGCGAGGTCGTCCGATCGCGTGGGATTGGTTGTCGTCCGCGGACCCATCCCACGAACTATAGGCGTGGACCCGGCGAACTTCGGGGTCCCAGTCAGTGTCTTACACTGAAAGAAATCCATGTATTTTTACATGGAAATTACTTTTTCAAAACCGGAAAATTACCTGATTATTACTGTAATTTTTTTTCTAGATTTTTAAAAATGAAAATACATATTAATGGTAAAATATAAGTGAAATTACTATTTTTATGCAAAAATCACTTGTAATTTCATGTGAAATCACTTGTAATCACTTGCAATTTTCCATGTGGGTAGCAATATTGCATGATTATGCTGTGTCGGAAAAAAACCGAGCATAATCATGTAAATATTTTTTTCAGTGTATGCGAGTTCTATGCGAGTCTTTTGCGAGGCTCACGCGTAGAGCCATGTAACGTGTCGTGACCTTCCGGCAATTAGTAAATCATTGTCGGAATATCGAGCCTAACACCGAGGCTACCGTGTGCGGTCAGTAATGTATAATACCAAACATTATTAAAGTTTATATATTCTCCTAAACTGTGTGGAATGTGGATTCTTTCCCCCATCCTGACACCACGAGAAGGAACATCACATATAATAAACTCCACAAAAATAAGAATAAAAATAGATCAAATATCACGCTTGATGTTGATAGAACAGAATAGCGAAAATTAAAACTCATTTTTATTTTTATTCTTTTATAAAAGATTTATTTCCGACTCTTCCGCACGAAAATCTATGCTTTGCAGTTTTCTCTGCATTTATTTCAAGGAAAATCATCTCTTTATTAGACTCTGATTTTATTGTATTCCCCCAAGCTCCTTCCATCTCGCGCGAAAGATTAATGGCGTAAAAACGAATGCAAAGTAAGTGAATAATAGGAATAAATGAATCGAATAATGAGCGCAGAGATTGAATATTGAATAAGGAAAACAGGAAACACGAAATGAAACACCATATATGTTTCATAAATTATATATTTATTCCAGTTTTCTACAGTTTGTACAAAAACTACTAGAAATCTAATTGTAAATTGAACATAGGCGCCACCGAGCGAAGATTCAAAGTCACGTGACATCTTAACACGCGAAGTTGCTCCGGCTCGCTCCAAAATGATGCAACTTCATGCGTTAAGGCACTTGTGACGCCATACGTATGTACATAATCTCAGAGACTCGAAGATATTTTTAATAATAGTCAATGAAGCTGCGATCGCCCGCCAGTGTCTCGCAAAATGAAATAAGTTTTAAGCACGTTTTTCTAGACTAAGTTTTAATTTAGGCGCTCTTTTCCCGGCTACTATCTGAATTATTAATTCGTTTAGAAACATAACGAGGACTCGATATATTTTCACAAGGTGCGTTTATAAGATTTTGGCTTCCGTGCGCTTTGAGTTCTTCCTTTTGTCGAATAAAACCAACCTCGGGGCGATTGAAATCGCGCGAATCGAAAAATGGTCACGAATCCTCGATTCACGACGAAAATTCGAAGCGGTCGTTCCGCGGCTTCTCTCCTTTTTCCGAGATCGCACATCAAAGCGAAACGTGTGTGCGCGTCATAGGTTTCTTGCGCCTCGGTAAAAAGGCAATTACATCATTGCAAAATGAAGAGAACCGACATCCGCGCTTCTTTTCCTTTCGGGGTTCGCTTCGAAACGTTTCAATCTCCAGCGGATAACACGGTCGATCTCTCGCGCGCGATCCCTGGCCGGTCAGCGAAAGGAGAGAGAGAAAAAGAGAGAGAGAGAGAGAGACAGAGAAAACCGCGCGCGGCTCGCGAGATTTAAATTAGTAACCGTTAAAGCCTTCAAAAGAGACATTCGGTTCAGCGACGCATGAAAAACGGAGCAACGCACGGCTAGTACACACGTAGAATAGGGGTAGTAAGAGTAAACGGCGTGCTCTGGCACGGCTATTTAATTTGTGCCTGGCGGCGGTGGTGGTGGCGGCGGCGGCGGCGGCGGCGGCGGCGGTGGAGGTGACAACGGGGGGCTGGGGGGCGACGGCGGTGGTAGCCGGGATGGCGTAAGGTTACGTGGACCTCTCGCTCTTTGAAGTCGGTGGTTGATGGCGGTCGGTCACCCCCGCACCGCGCCGCCGCGCGCCGCTAGCCGGCGATGTGGGCTTGGCGTACTACGCACTGAAGGCTGCCGTGGAACGCAACCCCCTGAGCGGCGGAGAGACCTCCGGGGGTCGGGAAAAGGAGAACGAGGCGCGAGGACGATGGTCTCGCGTGCGAGAGGCTTGTACCGCCGTACATCATCCGCGTTCTCTTCCGTACGTCTTTCCTGACGTTCCTTTGGAAAGATCGCACGCGTTTTGTTCGCAGCGCACGCGTATTTGCGTGATGACGAATTATTTGGTCGGACCACGGAGATTAGAGAGCTCCGTGGGTCGGACGCTCTCACGAGTTATCTTTCTCAATATAATTTCTAAAAGCGGAATATGATGCAGTGAAATAGGATTAATTAGAAGAGCAATTAGGCAATCGGTCATGAAATATTTGCGAATTATTTTTACTGATACCTTTTTACAATCCTTAAGGAATTTAACAGTAAAATTTGATACATCATCGAAATTAATAGGACATAAAGAGCCAGGCTGGATTTTCGTGCCAATAATAATATTATAGAATCAATTCAGTTATAAAATTTAATATCAGTCAAATGTTTCGACCTTTAATTAGGTCATCTCTTCTCTTCTCTCTCTCTCTCTCTCTCACTCCTCTCTCTCTTTTCTCTCTTCTTCTTTCTTCTCTTCTCTTCTCTCTCTCTCTCTTCTTTCTCTCTTCTCTCTTCTCTTCTCTCTTCTCTCTCTCTTCTTCTCTCTCTTCTTCTTCTCTTCTCTCTCTTCTCTTCTCTCTCTCTTCTCTCTCTCTCTTCTCTCTCTTTTCTCTTCTCTCTTCTCTCTCTTCAGTGTAATAAAGACTAAAAACAATTAATAGTCATAATAAATTAAACACAAAGTTAAATTCGCACGCATACTGTATGAAGGTGTCCTTGCGATGGTATTGCACATGTTACAGAGATTTGCCGTTAGAAGTGAAGTCGATATAAAACGAGACATAATTCCATAGACTTCGTTGTCGATAGAAGCAGGATGTCATCACGTCAATTTTTATAAAAAAGGGAAACTGAGTCATCAGCAACGGAACCGTGTAAGTCGGAGAGTTATTAAAATATGTGTGTCTTACAGTTGATAGTTTTAAAAATTGATTCTATAATATTATTATTGGCACGAAAATCCAGCCTGGCTCTTTATGCCCTATTATAATTTCGATGATTTTAAATCTTTTGGAGCCTTAGATATTATTTTTATTGAATTTGATAAATAATCTCCTCCGTTTTTCCAGAGTGAAATTATAATTGTTATTTTATCGCGTATTTGCGTGACGAATTATTTGGTAGGACACTCGCGAGCTATCTTTCTTAATATAAATTCTAAGAGACGGAAACGTGGTGAATGTAGTGAGATAGGCAATCGGTCATGAAATATATGCGAATTATTTATATATATATATATATATATATATATATATATATATATATATATATTGATACCTTTTTACAATTCCTGAGGAATTTTACAGTGAAGTCTTATAAATAATTTCCTCCATTTTTCAGGGTGAAATTATAATTGTTATTTTATGAAAAGATGACTATTCTAGGTTCACGTTTTATTCGTGTTTTGTTTTGAACGCAACTGTGTTCAGTGAAACCGGACAGTGCTTAGTCAGCCATCAAATTTCAGGGAATCTGACAGTATGGTCAGCCGTCAAGTAGTCGAAAATTTTCAGATTCTTTTTCTTGCCAAAATTGCACTTATCAATTGATTATAACAATCAGTTATAATCAATTATATCTATAATTATGATAATTTATGATCGATTATATAACAAATGATCTTCTTTCTTTTAAAGTTTAGTCAGCCATCAGGTTTTAGTGAATCTAACGATATCTGGTCAGCCGTCAAGTAATCGAAAAGCTTCGGATTCTTTTCCTTGCCAAAAATATACGCTTATATATTACAATTATATCTATTTAATTATAATAATTTATGATCGATTATATAACAAGATGATATCTTCTTTCTTCTAATTTAAAGCTACTCGTCGTTATTCCAACAAAGGACGACATTAAAATAATACGGAAGGAATCGAGCGCGACTTAGACTTAGCTGCTCGTCCACGATGAATCCCTTACTTCGCATCTCGTTTCCGGCGAGAGCTGCGGGCGTGATAGGGGCATTAGGCTACGTGCAATTTCTCCTGTATCCGTGTCGGAGTATGCGTCGCCGTCAGTATACGTACCGGGGCCCGCCGCGGGCGTAGCGCGAAGGGGATGATGCCGAGCGCGTGCCGAGGGTGGCCGGTCGGCGCCGAGTACCGTCGAGCGTGTCCGAGGTCGGTCGAATCGCGGAACCGAGGGAACTTAGCGCGCAGCTCGAAGGACCCCGGTTTAGTCTATCTCCAGGCGCTAGACGCGACGAGTGCCGAGAGGGGTTGCGGCGCACGAGGCAGAGGGTTGCGCGCGTGGTTGTACGTCGTCTCGGTCCTGGTCCACCCCCGCGTATACACCTATCCGCACATACACGCACACGCACACGCGTACACACGTCTTTCGCACACCCCTTCTCCTATATACCTATCTCCGATCACTTGTCCGACTTCGCGCCTTCCCTTATGTTTATACCGATACGCAGTCGGAAGCCGAACAGGTGAATACACTGCCCTCCCTTATCCCCACGATGAAACGGGAGTGGTAGACCCTTCTCGCCTTTTACCATTATCCGTCTACTTGCCTGGCCTACCTGTCCTCTGATCTCTCGCGAAATTTTCCAAGGGACTCAATGACCACGGCACCGCCGGCGGGGATGGATGCAAAACGGAAGAGACAGTTCGCCAGGCATCGGCCGTGCACGAATCGGTCGGCCCACCACGTGGATCGCGGTCTCGTGCTCTCGTCGCTGGCACCGTTCGCGCTCGTCCTCGTCCTCGGCCTCGGTAAGTAGCTTCTTGACCGTACGCAATCGCCGTTTCCTAGAAAATTCGATCAATCGTCCAACATGACGTTTAATAATATTACGACGGTGGTTGCAAACTAATGGAAAAGTAAACGAAATCGAAAGAAGAATCCCGAAGGCATTTTATGATCTTCAAACGAATCTTTTTCAAATCTCTTGTAGAGATAACAATAAAATCAACGTGTAGCTTTCTCACGCTATAAAAATACGTCTTTCTCGTATTTTTTTAGATTTCGGAATTGAATACACGGAAAGAATGGTTTTGCTGAAATAACTAAAAATTTGGCCAGATACAGATCTGAAAATAATTTTCTTGGGTCATCAAAATAATTTTGTACAACGCCCAAAATAGTTGCTAGAATATCAAAACATTATCATCATGTTTGAATGTCCTACATAGTTACTTTTGATGGTCTAACAAAATTATTTTCAGATCTGTATCTGGCCAAATTTTTAGATATTTTAGCAAAACCGTTCTCTCCGTGTAGGAAAGATTAATTCGTAGAAGTGATTCTTCCATTATACGAATGACTAAATCCGTATTATTATGAACTGTATAATCATTTTTAAAAAGAACACAGTGCTTCATTACTACGTTAAGCAAACTGGAATTGCTATTAAGCTTCATGTTAATCATTTGTGAATACAACGAAGCGTGTGTTTCGACGGCACAAGCAAGCATAGCGTCAGATTACCGAGATTCGTGATTCGTAACACGTTTTGCGAGGTATATCCCGAGTTACAGTTTTAATAAGACACATGGGACAGAGCAGTTCCACGCGTTTCGTAGCCATGTTGTTTCGTAGAATTTTCAGCTTTGCAACCCTATCGGCTTTGTAATTCGCACGGTGTACAATCATTTGTCGTAAATGTGAAAATATGAATGTATTTTATTCAAAACAATATTCGCGGAGTTTATTCTATATTGTTACGATGTATCGCATTTTTTTTTCAACCATCATTTGCACAGTCTCGTTTTTTTTGGCATCAAAAATGCGACACGAGTTAACTTACTATCGGATAGAATTTCTGAAAACATATAGAAAAATCGATGCGGCAAAACGCGATGCATTCGCGAAGGAATTCAATTCTGAAGCCAGAAATATCTTGTTGTACGAAGCCAGATATTGATCTTACGGAGCGGAAGATAGCCGCCGGTGATAGCGATCGTGTAAACTGAGTCGCAACGTCGTTTAACAAAGTGGGGACAACAATGTTCGCACTCGAGGATAATCGCGCACCGCAATGTAACGCGAGAATCGCGAACCGTCGGTCGTCGAGATCGGCGGAGAGGGCACCGCAACAAAATCCATTTCCATCGTTTCCCCGTCGCCATCGCAACTCAATGTTGTCGGGATTGCAAAACTAGAATAACAAGTGTCTTATTACGTGCATCATTGATCGTGAAATCCGTTTGTGAACGATGTCAATGTTTAATAAAAATCAAGATAACGAACAGATAGATCTATCTCTATACGCTACTATCGTTTCGAAAAATTGTTTTCAAAATTGAAAACTCTGACGCAAAATTGATATCGTGTTAGATAATTTTATTATTTTGTGCTTCTTGTTGACATTTAACGCGAAACAATGTTGCTAACAAGTTAATCGTGTTGCAATGCTAATTGTCTCGTCTTTCCCATGACGCAAGAGTAATTTACCATCGATCAGATTAGGAGGTAAGTTAGCTGACATGGGGAGGAGGGTGGGGGAGAGTAAAGAGCACTCCTGAAATGCATCAGCCATGGAGAGTACTGTCTAACGGCGCTAATCGGTCAAGTGCCTTCGGTTGTCGAGTAATAATTAGCAGAGGCGAATAATCAATTATATTAGCGGAAATCATTGGATATGGCATATCCAATGATTTTACGCGTGTAGTGTCGTTAACGTGAAAACATTTTAGCGATTCCGCGATCGGCGATCGCTCGCGCAATTCTTGCCAATATCAATTTTTCCAACCGGAGGAGAGGCGACAAGAAAATTTTATTATTTCTTGGAATGGAGGAAGAGAGGCGAGACAAGTACCGTCGCGTACAGCGCATATACGTATCGTATTTCGTGCCGTGCGCCGCATGAGAAAATTTATGCCGTGTTAAATTTATACATATATTATATACATATACGTACATCCCGGAAGCACCTCTTGTCAAGTTATACGTTCCATCTGCGAGTTACACCTTCGCGAATTTTCGAAATTCCCTGCAATGATCAGTTTTCGCCAAATATTTCGGTACATCGTGCGCTCTGCGATAAAAACTTATCTCCTCGAGATCTTAAAATATTCATGCGCAAAAATAAAACTTCGTAACGTAGTAGTAATAATAATATTTTGGATAAAGAGAGAGAAGGATGGAACGTTGGGAAAAGTCGGGAAAGTAATAAGGAATGAATCTCCCGGATTGGAATTTTATCGAAATTCAGGCTCCTTTGATTTGGTCCCCTCCCGGTGTACCGGTTTATCCTTATCGGGAGCACGCTGTCGCATAAATCAAAGTGTTTATTCAGTAGCCACGTAGAGAGTCGGGTGGAGAATGTGAGATGGTGGAGCGTGCTTCTCGCTAATAATCTACGACGTGACGCTTCTCTGACCCATACTTGATAAATATTGCAGAGGTACACTTTTGCGTTCTCCCCCTTTCTCTCTTTCTCTCTTTCTCTCTTTCGAGATAACCGAGCGAAAAGTCTCGAGGTCGGATCCCCGGAGATTTAGCTTTTTAAACTCAACTTGGACATTACTCGGAATTATCCGACGTTTCCTCCGTGGGAGAAGGGGTAAATAATGGGATTTCGATATTTGAGAAATCTTCGCGAAAATGGCCGCTCTTCCTCGTAACGAGCAGATACGAGTAGCTTCGCCGCAAACTATATCAAAGTGGCGCGCCACAAAAGATCTTTTTGAAGAAGCGGATTCCCCGGGCGAAGTTTAATCCGTCAATCCGTGAATAAGCTCAAGAGCCGCGTTTAGTTTCTTGGCGAAACTTTTACGTAACGTACATTAAATTAGCTCCTGCGCGGATAAGATTATAAGCTATATCGACACAAAGAGGCGCACCCGGGCCTCCCCGTCACGTCTCGCCGGCCAAGAAAGATAATTCGACACAATGTTTAATTACGGCACGTAATTAATGGCGCCCCTACGAGAGTAGTTCGCGAACGTCCGACCACTATCCATTCAACCGCTGAGTAATCCTTCGGACCACAATGGATCTACGACATGGAATGCGCCAAACCGTCGCCTACACGGGTCAATTTATCGCTTCCCTCGGACGGCAGGACAAGACATGCCTTTCGGGATGCCGTAAACGTTTGCCCGTGACGGCGCAATGATTTTAAATCTCCGAGTCGCTATGTCATGTCGTCCCGTGGTCGAGAATTCATAGTGGATTGAAAAATAGCCCAAAAATTCCTTTATTGACTGGACGAACGATATTTTATCAATTCAACTTTATTAATCCATTTATAGCATTATTGACAGCATAATAATAGTCCAAAAAAAAACATGATATTGAATTCATGATCTGCACGACCAAAATTAGTCGCAGCTATAATTAATTACGATGGTCCGATAATTACATAGACCGATATAACTAGCCAAGAATAATAAATCAACTCGATATGAAAGAATTAGCGGAAGAATTGCAAGATAAGAAATATTTTAAAGTTTCTCTCAAAACTTCCTTGGAATCCGAGTTGAAAATCATGGCGAGCAGCGAATAATCTTAATAATCGATTTCGGTCGATCGCATAAGCCGAACGGTTTCAAGAAAGCGAAACGTCGAGTATCACGTCGAGGGGATTGGCCAGCGGATAGTCGCCGCGTGTGGTCAGCCGTTCCATTCCTCCCCCTTCCTATTAATCGGAAAAGTGTACAAAGACCGGCGCACACGGCCGCCTGTTGAATTTGCCTCGGTATATACCTGTCGATACGCGCTGCCTGCTGCCGCGGAGCGCAACGTGGAATTGAAAATAACGCTATCGGAACGCTATCGGAACGGTATCTAATCGGAAAGCAATTATGAGCCGTTGGGTTTAAGCCGTGGCACGTCATGTATGACATAGTCATTGCAGTCGTTATAGCTCTGGCGTCATTTTCGATACCACCTCCGGTGCTCCGATTTACGCTAAATTCGTCCGGTAAAATAGAATGCACCAAGCGATGAAGACTCTCCTCCTCCCCCGTCACGGTGACAGTCGGTTTTTAATTAAATTTCGCGTTCGATGAAATTTTTAGCATCCACGATTTCAAGTTTTTTTTAAATTTCACTCTATGCTGTGCAAAACAGATTGTATGTGTGTGTGTGTGTAAAAAAATTGAGCTGTATGATAAATGTATAAAGCTAGATTTACATATATATAATTTTTAGAAACCTATACATACACATGATTAATAGATGAAGAGTTAGAGGATAAAACTTTCAAAGAATAGAATAGTAACATTTACGAGTAGATAATCATCGGAATCTCATAGAAATTTCTTTGCATTCTTGCGAGCATTGTCGATACGCTCCAATTTGACCATTTTCAACTTTTATGTTGCGTGGTAACGAGCGGTATTCCGCATTACGCAGAAAGCATATAGAAATAAAAGAAAAATAGGAGGATAAAAGAGAAGGAGGAAGAAGACGAAGGAAGGGACGTAAGGTCGTAGTTCCTGTAATACAGATATCTCTCCTCCGCTTCTTTTTCTCGCTGATGCCAACCGTGGAAGCGCGCGCCTGTCATCGGCAGTATTTAGTTTAAGGATCCCCGCGGGGAGCCACCGAGCCCGGAATAAAGACGGAGTAGATAGAGGGTGGATAAAGAAGGGGCTCGATACGGCACGGGGGGGAAAGGAGGAGAATGAGCGGAGACGGAGTGGCGAACTTAGAGGAGCAAACGCTCGTCGACTCCGGGTCACCGCCGTCATACCGCCACAATACAACCCTATCAGGCCGCGGCTGAGACTACCCCTAGTGGAGCCTCGCCGGTTTTCATTCTTCTGCATTTACCCTCCTCCACCTCGCCCGCCATCGCGACTTCGACCCGCTGCTCGTTTCAGAGCTCGTTTCTCCGTCTTTTCGCCGGTGCACCGCGGCCTATAACGAGTGGTGCACCCCATCCAAAGCGTTACGCTCTCTTTTCTTTTCCCGCGTCCCTCTTTCCTCCTCCTCCTCCCCCCCTTGCCCCCCGTCCCCGCCGTTGCCCTCTCATATTCCGTCTTTTATTTCTTCCCTCGGCGTCCTCCTTCTTGCCGCGCGCTCTCGCTGGCTTGATCTTCTCTCTTCTTTCTTTCGCCTCTCCGCCATTTCCTACTCTGCACCATGGGAATAAATGAGGAGCACACGTCAAAGCAAGAAAAAAGAAGACGCCTTTCTTGTTGTAAGCTCAAGCGCACTGGCGCTGGGTTGCCATGTTTTTCTACGGTACCGTCTTCTTACGATGTAGACGTCTTCGCGGGCGGTTTCGCTTCCCCCGCGCTCGCTTCATGGTTTCCCAATGAGGTTCTCGCCGAGTCGGTTCGTCGACCGGTCGAGATTAAACGACTGTGCGGAATGTCAACTCTCGGAAATGAATCTGAAATAATTTGCATTTTTTTCCCCGTCGTCGTTGTTCAGACTTCGGTATGTGTGTATGTACTTCGTATCTGAATTCATAATTGCAGAATAGACTTAACGAAGTCAACGAAACGATGTACCGCGCTCGATACAGACGTTTTGTACGTAGAGATGATTAAGGAAGGCACGTCTGCGAGCGCGCGAGATACGTCGTTTATCTGTGCTTCGTTTAGTTTCACGTTTTCTGCAAGCGAGCAAAATTTTCCACCGTTCCTGCTGAATCGGTACGAGGATGTCGTCTCGGAACGTTCAATTCCCTACGTGACTGTCGTGCATATCGCGCACTTCTGACGCATGTCCTTGCAGTAGTTTGAGTCGATGATGCAGTCAGACCGTACAGCGACGAGACGAAACTTCGCATAGTTCTCCATGCAATAGTCGAGATCATAGTTAATACGCGGTAATACGACAAACTCAAATCAGTCAAACGCGTCGCAAAGTTTATAAAATGGAAGTATGCCATAATCTGTCGCTATAAATTATTCCAAGTATTAATACGAATCCATCTCTTAAATCGAATAAGTTTCTCATAATTAATTATAAATGGACAGACTATGCTGCTGCATTTTCTTATAATTATTGTGGCGACTGCGTCGTCACAACCCCAAATATATATAAAAATAATTAATATCGAATTCTAAGAAGCTCACACTTAGCCAGAAATAGACATAGAAATATATAGGCCGATATCCCGACAGCGCGATACGTATAGAAAAACGAATATACAACGATAAGAAATAAGTCGGCTCGGAGAGATAGACAACAGCTGTAACGTTTCTCGGAAACTAACGAATATTATCTCACCTGACTTTCCTTATCGCAGCATCTTTTCTTTTTACAATTCTCGGACTGCAAGTGCATACGCTCTATATGATACCACGAGGCCTAGAGTTGGAATATACAGCCTTGCAGTCCGTCTAATAAATCAAATGACGAAATATTCGTTATCGCAAAGAAAATAACATTATTATATTAAACGTTTAAACAGTGCGAGAAAGTCAGGGAAGGACGGACGAGATTTCCGAGAAGGGGGATTGGTGTAACGAGACGATAGAGAAAAGAGGGATTCGATTTGCGGACACCGACACGATCGGACGCGTTCGATATATTTTATAATAAACGGCCTTTGTCTTAGAATCTAAGTAACTCATTTTCTCGTCCCGTCTACCGTCCTGACCATCCAACGTGGTATCGCGAAATTATTATTCTACACAGGAATTTAGTTAAACAGCAAATATTTCGAGATAGGTCTTATTTATTCATCATCTTATTAAGTACATATATATCCTGCCTTAAGATAATAGAACAAGGCGGATAAAAATATATAACGTTAAGTTGACTAACGTTTCGTAATGTCATACGTATATAACAGACTTTAGAGATACCTTACGAACTATTTCATCGTGTAAAGGGATTGATAAAATAAACTCGAGGCGCGAATGAAGATTGAGAATTGTGCGTCCACGAGGGAACGAATAAACCAGCGGAGTTAGCACGCGCGCTGCGCGAAGAGCGGTTGCGTAAATAAATTCCAGTTTGAACGGCTTAACGTGTATCGCGCGGCAGCTACGTCTCTGCAGCGGCAGCTTTGTTAAAAGACGTTGCGCCCGAGGGAGTAACCTGAACGAGGTACGGAATGACGAGGAGGAAAATAAGAAAGACCCCGGGTGGCGGGCTCTGGATAGCGGCGACAGCGACGGTAGTACCGCACCAGGCAGTAATAAAACGTGACGGAAAGATGGCGAACAATAACGACGCTGCAGGTAGCTGGCTGGATATCTGCCAAGTAAAATTTTCACGGAGCTAAACGAAGTATATATAGGGAACTTAACGCACGAGCGGAGGAAACGAAGACGAATCGAAGAAAGGGTAACGCGAATCGTTCGGCCTTAAGAGCCTTAAACGCGCGTAAGTGCCGGGTCTTCTTTAAACCGCAATTTCTCTCCCTCTTCTTTTAGCTCGCCGTTCACCCAGGTAATTGAACGGAAAGAAACAAAAATTGAAGGGGGCATTCGACGGTACGCCGTAATGGCTTAGCCGAGCGAGATAAGAAAGGGAGACGTGACAGGTATCGCCGTCGGTATCGGGTACACGCCAATCGAGGCTTAAGCGCGGTATCGAGAGATGTAGGACGGGCGAAACGCGGGCGAATTACGTACGTGACGCGTGTCGCCGAGCGTAAGATTGATTATCTCCGGTGGTTAACAATTTAACGCGAGGTGAAAATGCCGACGGGGCGAGGAAATGCAAAAGATGCGCGCGGGTGTAAGAAAAAGGCGAAGGTGAAGGGGTGGAAGTAGGTGGAAGAAAGCGGACAGAATAGCGGGGGCACGGCGCGTTGCACACAGCGTCGCGTAACGAGGGTACGGCGGAGGAGAGAACAATAAGGACGGTACCGTGCGGGATGTCTGCCAAGTAAAACTCGGCGGAGTACGAAGAATAGGAACACCGAAGACCGCCGCCCCCTGCCGCCTCCGGCCACCCCCGCCGCCCGATATCCACCGCGTCAGCCCCTTAATCTCTGGCGGTGTGATAACGTCGACGCAGCATTTTGCATGCTAGACTGCTGCCGCATCCATTCTCGTTTCTCTCCTTCCCTATCCCGACGGCGGCGTCTATATTCGCCTCCCTCACGCTCTCTCACCCTCGCGCGCGTTACCAAACGCGTATGCCGGCATCAGCGAGCTCCACCACCATCGCCACCGCAACCACCACCACCGCCGCCATTGCCGCACTGTCGTACTTGCCGCTGCCGTAATCTACTACCTGCTCAAGCTAGTCTGGCTGGCTTTATTGCCTATGTAGCGGCTTCCGAGACCCTCGCCAATGTACGATGTCGCGCGCGCGCGCGCGGATCTATCGTGCGGTATCGTATTCTCTCCCGTCGTCGATAATCGAACTTCACGGATCGCGATCCATTTACGTCTTCGTCTTCTGCAAAGCGAAGAACGTCGGAGCGGGGTCTAACTTGAGATGTAAGTTTCCGGTTTCGATACGCGCGTGGAACGGCCAACGCCGCGCACGTACGAAGAATAATTACTCGACCGTATTAAACGGAATGTCCGTTGGGAGGCACGTTGAGAGTATCGTGTTTACGGCCTTCATGCTCCGGCTCTCCGAGGAACCCGACCCTGAAGTAGCGCGCACGCATGGTATCGCTCGTAGAAAAGGAACGTCGTAAAAGTGGTCGTTCCAATGAGTAAATTACGTTAACGGTACGTTCTCGAGAAACGCGGAAACATCGTGGACCGCGTAATGAACGAAAGGAAGAAAATAATGCAGGGAAATTAATGGCTCTCACTCGCGCGTCGTACTTTTTCTCCGTTCTCACTTCAAAGCAACTACCCCGGTAACATCGGACGCGTAAGCCAATTCTCCCGACATTGCGTAATAATTTCCGCGGAGATATATGCCCTGCATGAACGTCGACTACGTCATCCGCACTTCTCCCGCGCGTTCTCGAGTTCTCTCGTATAGGGTAACGAAATAAAATTCAAGAATTGCCAGTTCCCGGGCGGAACAGCGACACGGTGCGGCGGCAGAAACGGTGTTAACGGGCTGCGGATGTCGGGTGGTGTGGGGTTCCCATAGTCACGCATTAGGAGGTCGCTCTCTCTGTTCCGTGGCCCCTCTAGGCTCGTACGTTTCAATTTGTCCCCGGCCTCTGATGTAACCGCGCGGTCTCATTAGTCGACGGGGCGAAGGAACGGGAGATAGCCCGGTCTCTGTTCCACCCCGACGTGCGGCTCCGTCGCTCAGCCGGGGCGCACCACCCCTCGCGCGTCCCTCACCCTTCCCCCTCTCTCAACGTTCTCTCTTTCTCTCTTTCTCCCCGTGCCTCTCGCTCTCCACAATCAACCTTACTGCTGCACCACTATTCCCGACCTAACTACCTCTTCGCTACGACCACCATCGGCAACGTCACCACTACTACCATCGCCGTCGCCGCTGTCGACTACCGTGTCCGCGGGTATCGGTCTATATACCCTTCACGCTCCGATGTAAGGTACGGACAAACAATTACTTGTTCCACCCTCGTAATTGGTATGCCAGGAAAGAAGCCTCTATCCACCTGTCGGCTCTGCCACGTAAGACTCCTCGGGAAACTTTAGTCACTATCCAGGGAACGCCAGACCCCTTCCACGGCTCCCTCGAAAGCTCCTCCGAGCGAACGGAGGAGCTTTCAGGGAATCGAAATTGCGTCCCACCGAATGAACGAACTCCTGGCTGAGGTTTCCTACGTTTTTACGTTTTACTTTTAGATTTGTCTTTATTTTCCTGTGTTTCTCTCTCTCCGTCTTCCTCTTTCTTTTCTCTTCGATCGGGGTTGATGTCTTGCGCAAATGAAGTATTCTTTTGTTGGTATTTTCGCAACTGTGATTCTCGATACGAGCGTAAAACAGCAATGGTTCGTCTGAAATATATGCCACACATCGTTCGCGAATGATCAACGTTCCGTGATGAGGGCAATGCTGCTGCGGTTATAATTACCGATCGTAATTATACCCGGGGATAACTATTCTCGCAGCAATTTATCGGTTCTTATATTCGTATATGATATTTAATATACACATACATATAAATTATTTTCGCAAATAGGGAGAGGTTTAAAGATACGGTTATACGATAAGTTATACGATACGTTTATACGTTTATTAAGTTACATTTGTTATATAAAATTTTAGCTAAATTCGACGATACGCTACCATCGTTGAATACCCGATTGACTCGACGATAAACAATTGAACGTAATTACATATCTTCACAATGTAACTGTAATGCAACACGTACTTGCTGCAACAGAATATGAAAGCGTCCGTATTTCGTATCAATTTGCGAATGACAACGCGACTAACACATACAACGCGGTTTAGAGATGATGGTTCCGTCATCAGCCGGTCCTCGCAATATAAGCAATTAAGTGCGTAATTATATGAAACCGCACACGCCTGCGGCAGCGGATACCACAAATTCATTCGACGTGAACCACAAAGCAAATCACTGTCATGCGAAACGCGCGCTGGCAGCCTGTCAAGCATCGCAGAAAAAGTTTTGCCGAAATGTTAATAGTGGTCGACGTTCCCGTGACGTTTATCAGTGCGCGTCCGCAACGGAATAAGAGTCGGATTATGACGTGGCGGAAACGCGAAAATCTCATTGTCTTCGCTTACACGAAATTATGATCAATTACACAGGGGATAGTTGCTCGGTGAGAAGAGAAAATGGGGAGAAAGAAAGAGAGAATTATAAATCTTTTCACAGAACGTACATAGTAATTGTCTAATTCTTAATCAGTATTTATTACGCTTAGCATACAATAGTGTTGAAGCAACGTTATTGTCTTTAATCACTGCTTTTATATTTGGGCATTTTTCGCGCTTTACTTTTCTTCCCATCCGTTTTGTTTATTACGGACGTAAAAGGATTCGCTCCATACATTTGACTTGATTTTTGCAGTTTAAATATTTTCGCCATTGTTAAAAAATTCTAATAATTCATGTGCCGGTTTTTCCGACGTGTTTCCATCATGCTCTCTCCACTCGCGAAAAACTGTTTGCAGTAATCGAACGTGTCTGAGAGAGAGAGAGACGAACCCGTGGAATATGTTTGCTCTAATAGTACTGGGAACATGGAACGTAATTTTCTTCTCTGTGTACAAGCTCCGTAATACTCGACATTTCCACGGTATCTTTGATCAGGGCCGGCCTTAGAACTTTCCGAGATCTGTTGCTAAGTGGTACAATAGTAGTAAAGCATTCCGAAATTTTCAGCTCTTGTAAAATTGTCTGCAAACCTTTGAGGCTCTATCCGCTCAAATTTAAATGTATATGGCAATCGTTTAAAAAGTAGTTGTATATAATTTTGACTTAACATTTTAGATAAATTTATAAGTTAGAATATATACGTTTTAATGAATCTCATAAGGTATATATGCGCATAAAGATTTTTATATTTTGAAGATACAAAAGAGGGATACGATATAAACTTAAAATTATTACATTTAATTCGCAATATATTATAATCTAATTGATTTACGAGAACATGGAGTTCTCTTCGTTTATTCCGATTTCCTCTAGTGATGCATTCACCCGCATCGCAGTCGAGCCGGCCCTGACTTTGATTCCTGGTCCGTGCAGAGAGAGAGAGAGACCCATTTCTACTTCCGAACTCTCGAATCCGGCACTAGCGTGCGTACTAGAGAGCAAACATAATTGGAATAAATGAAATTATGCCCGCGCTCATTTTCGCTAATACGATTTTCCGCTTAAGGACGACGGTCGATCGTTTACGGCGTGTGATGGGATCAGGAGGGAAAGGTGTTCAAACAGAGAGCTCCAGTAGACGCGAGAAATACGAGGTTTCCGTTTCCGCCGGCGGCAAATGGACATTTACATCGCGAGAAGGGGAGCATCGTGATAGACAGGAATGCCGTCGTTATGGCGGCGGTTCGGCACGGGCTCGAGCCAACCCCTCGGTAGCAGATGCGTAAACGAGATAAAAGCATGCAAAAGACGCGCGGTGCAGCGCGCCGGATACGACGCCGCCCCCCTCGCGCGGCTTTTATCTTCCTTATCCCCTCTGCGCTCCGTCTATATTCTTTTACAAACTTTAAGAGGTAATTGAACGTCAACAAACTCCGTATTTCAAATTATTCCGCGTAATATTTCTTTCACGTCGTGCCCGCGCAACGTCGTGCGTTCGCATCGCGCTGGCGCGAGTTATTCGCCGTCTCGTAAATTTTGCGCTTTATTTAACAGGCGGACCCGCGTAAATAACAAAAAACACACGACCCCTACTGCCGTGTCTAATTTAACGCGAGGGGTCCACTTTCATCCGACAATTATCGACAGGAATAACTCTCTTGTCGCCATTATAATATCTCGCTTATTTCTATTTTTATTGTTTCGCGAGAATTAGTCTAATATTTCACCGTGAATGTCATAAAATTCGAGAAATGACAGAATTCGTCGCTCGCACGAGGACGCTTCGTGACCGATTAGCTTGTCGCTCCGCTTGGAACTTTCGTCCTGTTTTTTTATTTTTTCGCAAATAGCGCGACGCGGCCGGCTTGCAAAATAGGACGCCAACTTTTTTGATTACGTTCGTCAAGTAGCCGAATACGTATATCGCGCCGGTACGCCGCACCGTTCGGCGGTGCCTTAACCGTCTTCGATACGCTACCGCCAGTAATGTGATTCCTGAATTATTCATGAGAAATATGAGTGGTACTTAATCGCGCGCCCGCGCCGCGCCGCGCCGCGCCGCGCCGCGCCGGCCCGCGCGAGCGCGACGCATCCCGCGCGATGAAAGTGGTAACGGGCAATTAAATTTAAATTTTAAACGCCGGACTTTATCGCTCGCGATGAATTAATCCGTTTGATACCTATCCGGCGCAGGTCTGGCGCGGCGCGGCTGGTGTGTTTTGTTTGCGGGACGGCGGACGCGCCGCGCCGCGTCGTTACAAACGTGATACTCCGCGCGGTATGGAATTCATTCTGATTTGCGCGAAGCTCGATAACACATTCGATTCTGGGAGAGGGGGGGTTTTCGCGCGCGCGTGTCGTTATCCGTGATTTTCGAGAAAAAATGACGATAGCGCCTCTCGCAAGGATTCCAATCGATTTCACGCTGGAAAAAGGGTAAAGCGCCGGCTCAAAGATCGGATAAGAAAGGCCGATAATTCGGCGAATCCAATGGCATCGAGTCAGCGTACGTTAACAGAGCAGAGGCCAGAGAGGAGCGCGAGAGGACGGGGCGGAGGGTAGTACTAGAGAGGGCGAGAGACAGGGGATGAAGGCCGGCGTGGCCGTGGGTCGATTTTACACGGACAACGTACAATCTCTATGCATGAGGCTCACTGGGGCTACCGCTTCCTAAGTACACAGAATACGTATTTGCATTTCGGTCTTTGTACCGGTGTGTCCTGTTAGTGCGCCGTCCCTCTCTTTCTGCTTGTCACATACACACACGCTCTCTCTGCTTCTCTCTCTCTCTCTCTCTCTCTCTCTCTTTCTATCTTTCTCTCTCTGTCTGTCTCTCTCCCTATCTCGCTCTTTCTCTTCCTGGTTCTCGCTCGCAGTTCCGCCGTGACTGGCTGGTTGGCTGGCTCCGGCTTTATGTATACGCGTATACCAGCTCCGGATCTACACGCATAGCGTTAACCGCACTGCGGTTCCCATGCGAGTCTCCAACTATTCCTCCAAGATAGTATTTATACGCCTCGTATTAAATCATCGTTAAAGATGAGAGAGAAACCCGACGCACGTCGCGCGGAGACTCTCCCGACTCCGTTCCGCCGCGACTCTCGCCCGAGAGACGTTCCCGACAAATCGGCCATCCCCCTGAAAGAACGCTCGTAAAACAGCGCACGGATATTTTATATCCCGAAGCGGCTGCGATGGATGTTAAATGAAACTGGTTCCCGATAAAATTTGCTATTTTCGACGGCGGCAGGGGGAGGATATCGAAAATATGCGCGGCGTCGGGGAAAAAAAAACACGGAAACTCTCGCTTCGATCTACAGATACTGAGACACAGAGTCCTGCGATCGCCGGAATAACCCTTCTTCGAGTCAATACACCGCGGAGGAATTTCGAGGATTCGGAGTTGCTCGAAA
Organism: Aphaenogaster ashmeadi; assembly: GCA_003063805.1. Lineage (NCBI taxonomy): Eukaryota > Metazoa > Arthropoda > Insecta > Hymenoptera > Formicidae > Aphaenogaster > Aphaenogaster ashmeadi. The sequence goes on along the minus strand of NJRQ01000050.1, from coordinate 414,455 downwards.
ACAGAGTGAGAGATCGTGCCGCGGGAGGGCTAAATCGCGACTGTCAAGCGCGGCGAAATTAACATGGCTTCTTGCCGCGATCTGTGAATGTACATTGTCTGCGAACTTGCTGTACGGTAAGTCTGCGCTCGCAGACCTTGGATTAATTCATTGTTCAAAGATCCCGTCTCCGCGCGACAGTACCTATTCCGCGAACATTCTCTCCAGCGATCCTTGAGAAGCCTTGGCTTCGGAATAATAACGAAAGCTCCCGGATAGCGATACGCCGATCAGATCTTCCGAGTTTGAGTCGCGGTTGCGCAAGAGGGTTTCTCCGCGAGCTCAAAGAAGCGCGATCTTCCCGAGTGTCAAAACTTGCGTTCGCGAACTTAAGGGGATCCTACAACCGTCTGTTTTACCGACATTTTTTAAATCAAGTAATCTTTTAATTGGCTTTATAGAAATGCAAAAAACTTATACAGAATTAAAGTACGCACGAAAATCTACAGCGCTCGGTCGACTTGATATCAAAAACAAAGAAAAAATAAAAAATTTTACTTATTTTTGGTTAGGTTGACGACAATATTTGCTATTTATACAAAAATTCTACAATAAATATATACAAAATATGAGACCAGAGCGCTGTAGGGACAACATGTAAGAATAATATCATGCAATTGGAACTAAGATTGAAAGCCTAATATGAAAGATTATTTTAAGTGAAAATTTGTTCGTATGTATGCGTGCAATATTGATGTAGTAGTATGTACACGGAAAAAACAATAAGGTTGCCACAACAACAATAATAGTAACATTTGGTACAGCCATCGTCCTGTGGTTGTCACATTCACTTTGGGAGCT
>NJRQ01000050.1:365941-411010 GCA_003063805.1 Aphaenogaster ashmeadi | reverse complement strand
CAAATGTTACTATTATTGTGGTTGTGGCAACCTTATTGTTTTTTCCGTGTAGTGATGTATCGATGTTTCGTAAATCGTATGTATGTATTGTAAATCGGTCGGTAAAGTCGGCTCTCACGTCGGAGTTCGGTCTTCACTATAGGATCGCCTTAATTCGCGTGGAAACTAGCGGAAATGCACGGATATTTCGCCAAGATGAATTTTATTGCGCGTATTATGCATGGAAAAAGAGATTTTTATTTGGCGTATACAGTAGCTTTAAATGAAATCTCTCTTCTCCTTTTCCTCCCTCCCCCCCCCCTCTTTCTCCCTCTTTAGAACCTCAGATTAAATCTCCCTTAAAACGGCCGACTTTACGATCCCGGCTGTCTCGAGCAGTTTCTTTCCGCGGCAGTTTAGTAAGTTGGCCGACCGCCGTAAAGTATCACCGATTTATGGCCTCGGGTTACCGAGCCATCTACGCCGGGTAGAAATCAACTATTCGGCCGATTCACGAACCGATCGTGCGTGTATATTGTACATGTATTCCGTACGTAACGTTGTGCGCGATGAAATACGAGTTGCAGCTGCATTTTTGACGTAAATCGTACCCGTAATTTTCTCGAATCAAGTGCAAGTTGCTGCGATCGGGAAGAGGGGACCAACCATCGCGTCGTCCGGCAAGGTAACTGAAAATCAGCATGGCCGCTATTTTTTTCTTTCCTCTTTTTTATAGCAGAGCACGGCGTAGCTTTAATATGGGCGCCTGTTTTTTTCCTTTTTTTTTTACAGTCGACCGCCCAAAACGTCGTTTAACTCCGGGCACGAATGTACGTGGCGGGTAGGAAAATTGTACGTGGTGGATATAAAACAAGCAGGCATGACGAATGAAAAGCATCGGACCTGAAAGCGAAGCAATTTTAGGTATTGACCTTTTGACAATGCGCAAAGAGGAAGTACCTGCTTTCGTGCGTGAAGCGTGACGCGACCGGCCGCGGCGACAATTAAATCCGCCGAGCGCACTTTCGTTTCATTATATCTCTCGATCGATATATGTACATATATACCGCTCGCCGAAAAATACGAGGATAATGTCATTCGCGGGGATCCGCGGTAAATAGTTGAAACTGTTTCAAGTGTGGATAATCGGAGTACCGTAAAGCCGTTTATTTATGTAAAAGGTAAACGGTGATAGTTAACGGCAAAATATTTTATCGCGGAATGAACGTAGTTTAATTAACTTAGTGATCGCGTTTCGAAAGTATTCGGTTCACGGTTACGGGAAAATAATATCGCCCGCGTACGCGCTTTTATTCCGCGTAAAAGTGTTTGCAGTGTTTCGTGATATTTTATGTTTTACGCAATACAATTTAAAAATTTGCGAAAGAGCTCCGCGCGCGGAATCCTGTAATACGGAAAGGTACGGAAAGGTCAGAGCGCCGCGCGGTGTATTTAACTACGGTAACGTATCGCGATATAATTATTTTCTTTACGCACCAAATATGCAAGCGCGTTTAACGTAATAACGCGGCTCAGTGCGAGCGAATAATGACGCTACTTATGTTCGTTTTAAGGCAGCTTTCACGCTCATTATAAGCCGCGCGGCCGCAGGGTAGGATCGTGGCGGAACAAAAACCGCATACCTCGCGGAATTAGCGAATTTCCGACCGAAAAATACACCGCGCGTTCTTTTGAGGTTGAAAAGAGTACCTCGCAGTATTTATGCGGAAAAAAAGAATTTATCAAAATTACGAAACGTGCCCGAAGGGGGAACGACGTAAAAGGGGGACTGGGGCGGCAAACGCCGGAAAGTTAATAATAATAATAATAGCTTTATATTGACGTGCAGAACAAAAATATACATTTATAAACATATGATCGCAGTGTAGTTGAGAGCAGTACCTCAAAAGGCGAGGCATCAGCAATAATGCTGTTTATAAGCATGCACTTTTAATATAATTTAAATAAAATGAAACAAAAAAGAGAGGAAGAAAAATTAGTAGAAAGAGATAATAAAAAGAATAATTGACAGACGAGCAGAAAGCTATTTCGCATTACAGATAAAGCATGTATGTGAAAATGAGTCAAAGATGAGACGCGATGTACAGAGAAGCAGCTGTTCTAAAAGCAGAAATGAAAGTAGAAGAGCGAATGTCATTAGGTAACAGGTTAAAGTATTTGACTGCTGCATAAGAAAAAGCAGCCTGAAATTTGGCTGTACGATAAAGAGGATAAGACAATGACGAAACGTGTAGAAGACGATGAGATGAAGTGAAATTCAAGGTTGAGGTGAAGACAATCACGTAGGTAGGATGGGGTATCTGAATGTGTAGAACATTATAAACTAAACAACATAGATGAAGAATGAAACGCTGTTGTATATTTAACCACCCAGAGGTCTGAAATAGAGGAGTTAGGTGATCAAATTTTACAGAAAATTCTTTATTTGGTATCGACACAATTGGCGAGTGATAAATTAACGCTTTTTACGACGTTTCGACCCGGGGGATTGGGTCCTTCTAAAGTAATTTAGCTATGCGCTGTCATATAAACATCTTTCTTATAACAACATGTTTCCACAATGAAATTTTTTGATGAAAAGATCATGAGTAAAAAAATGTTTGATATAAGTGATGGTGCAGTGGATTACTTGGTGATAAATTCCGTGTTGTACGAATGTTTAAAATACATTAAATGAAACTTAGATAAATTGTAAGATGTAAAATATGAAATATTAAATCGGAGCACTACAGCAAGCGATGTCGATCGGTCGAGAGCAAACGAGAAACTCTAAAGAATTTTCTGTTAAGTTATTTTTGGCGGATCAGTATCTTTTTCTTTCTGATTGATCAAATTTTAATTAGTACGTTATTTTTTTTCGCAAATATCCCTCCGCGTATCGATAACTCGTATGCACATTTGGCGTAACGGTATGATTATAGTTTTGCGGTCGACAATTTTCGTGTGCGCTAAACGTTTTCGCCGGCTGGAATTTCGCGAAAATCACGAACGATTCGTGACTATGCGAGCATGTTAATATTATTTGACCTGCACACACGATACTGTAGGGCTATCCATAGTATCGCTGGGACTAGCTAATCTCTGATGCGGTAACGCGGATAAATTTCCGGACGATAACGCGAAACGCACCGAAATTTAATGGCGAAGCTTTATCGTGTAAAGTTCAGTAGTTAACGCATACCGGGGGTTGTCCCGGGTTTACCGCACCACCTTCCACCATTCACGGATCAATTTGGTGAAGTGCATTTATATTTTAACTAAAGTGTCGGGGGAGGGGGAGAATGTGTGTGTGGGTTCATACATTAATCTTCTACCGTCGCATTGGTACACCGCATATAGATGCCTGATCGCGCGAAAACATCGTCGATAGGCTGCTGAACTAGAAACCAGATTGCAGAGACAAGATAATGGACTAACCTCTCTAATCGTAGATTAGCTATTTCCTAATACGATATAATTAACGTTCGATCGCAGATACTCGGGCTCAATTAAATGGACAAGCGCTGCTGACGCAGCCAATTAACGCGGCCGAATGTGCGCCTTACTGTGTAACGAAGATAATTTTGTCCAATTGCTGCGCTACACCGTGCGTAACGCCGTCATGCGTAAATTTACGCATATACAGTATCGCGGTATCGTCTGCACAATTTTTCGTCCAAGCCGCGGTTGCAATAAGAACGTAACAACAGCTCGCCGTATTTTCAGCGATAAACAATCTCAATTTTATTTTTTCACAAATCAGGTTTCTTATAATTAGACAAAATCCTTTAATTCCCGTTTCTTAATAGGATTTTGATTGACATTTCGTACTACGGTCTTTTAAGTCGGACGGTAAAGCGTTAAAGCTGAGTAAAATCGTAAAGTGCGGAGATCGCGGGTTCAAAGGCCTCGAGAGGATCGATGCGGTGGTAGAGCAGAGTGGAGAACTTTCGATTAATAATCCACTGCACAGACTGGACGCGCAGGTTAGATTTAGAGATTGTTACGGGGATTAAATTTATACCTCGAGAATGCAAAATTAAATTTGCAATTATAACCGGTTTGAGATCTACCAAGATCCACTATTATTCCTACGATCTGTTTCTCATTTCGCTAGAGTATATTTTATTGTTTATTTTTTACCATGCGTGGAATAATTTTATTCACTGTAAAAACAAGATGTAATATTACTTCACTATTTATGATGGAAACTTACAAAATCACGTATTTTCACAATAATAATTGTTGTAAAAATACATGATTTTGTTACGTTTCCGTTATAAATAATGTGACTTTTACACTTATTTACATATAATTTTTACACTTGTTCCTGTAATTTTACATACTTTTTTTACAGTGTTGATAAGGGCATACTTCAGAAAAAGAAATTTGTTGGAATAATTGTTATGGAATTTTAAATTTAATTGGTCGAAAACTGGCGACCGCCAGATTTTTTATCGCTACTGGAAGAGCATTCGCGTGCAATTTCATGCCCGTAATTCGCCGATAAGGTCTACGACTCGTCATACAGGGAAGGTACTACACGAGTTTAGTATCATCCGTTTTACAGGTTTTATCCGTTTTACATTTCAATAATTCTATTGGCGATTGAAATTCCTTTAGAACAACATTTCATATCACGCATACACGCGGGCGATTTATTAGCCAATTGGATGCCACGTGGAGGTCCGCGTAATTCAATTGCGATATAAAATCATGTTTTATCTTTGCATTAACAATGCATAATGCGCAAGCGTTTGTTTAACGAAATAATTTGTAGATCAATAAGTGAATTCTCTTTGTAGGATCATTTGTCTTTCTATCTTCCATAATGATATAAAATTGTCGCGCGAACATATACCTACATATGTATGTATACATCAAATCGAAATATACGATTGATAAAATTATCATTCGGTTCGTTCGCGATTCTATTTCTATTTATTTTTCCTAGCGACACGCGTCCGTGAAGACGAGATGCCGGCGGAATCTCGCGAGTACGTCGCCGATGGCAATTACTCGTTATGCCCGCGAGAGTTGCGCGGGACGTCCGGCGACGGGAAGCGAAGTATGATGACGATCGGTGTTAGGACAGGCTGATAAACCCTGTTTCTCTCTCTCTCTCTTTCCGAGCCTTCTCTAACTTCTCCGCTCCCCCGTAATGACCAACAATCCCTCCGCGCGGGTCGCTGGAACAATGGAAACAATACAGTGATATGAGAAAGCCGGTTTGCATTGTCGGACAAACCACAGACAGGGCTCCTCATTTTCCCTCCTTCGCGCGCCCCACCCCTTTTCCACCCCATCCGTCTATATCTGCCACGATCCGTGGTACACCCATCGTTCTATCCGTTCTTCCTTCTCGTTCCCCGTTCTCACTTTGTGCTATCCAATACCGCACGGCACCGTGCGCGTTTCGCATTTCCGTTTCTGCACGCGTGAATATCCCGGACTTAACTTTTTCTTTCGTCCATCTCCCTCTCGCTCTTCGAACGGCGAAAAGAATCGTACACCGTTGAATGGGCGTTGATTTCGCCGAGCGGAGACTGCTCCGTTCGACGCTTCTTCCGCCCTTTGTACGCGCGCCGGCAGCACTAAGGGCGCTTTACCCTCTCATTCCCTCATCGGCAATTAGTCAGCGATGCTGTCTAGTTCGACGGTGCCGGTTACTATTAACCGCGCTGACTTTTCGAAATCACGAAGAATGAAATATCTTCCGCGTTACTCGCCGAAAAAGTTTCTCGGAATCTACGCGAGTGGTTAAAATGTATAATAATACGTTGTCTAAAACTTGGAATGTTTAATATTTTATTTAAATAGTGAAAATCTGTGTATTGGCTTGAGATAAACATATTGGAAATTACATATTATAGGTATAACATGTGATATATTTTTGGTAAATCAATAAACGCATACTCTTTATGGAAACATTTATTTTTTATAATAACCAAAGTAAATTCTCGCTTAATGTATCCACACACACATGAAAGATATTGTTTAACTTTTTTCAAAATTTCTATGTATTGGAAATTGTGAATTAATTATAACATGATATATTTTCGGTAAATCAATAAGAAACGCATAAATTCTCTTTATATAAATATTTTTTCAATGATAACACAATTTTAGCACGAATAAACCGAGGTAAATTCCCGCTTAATGTGTCCACACATATATATAAAGTTGCACATTTTTTATGAATAGCACGAAAAATATTGTTTAACTTTTTCCAAAATTCCCACGTATTGGAAATTATGGATTACGTATAACATTAATTTTTTTAAGTAAATCAATAAGAAACGTATAAATTTTCTTTGTAGAAACATTTATTTTTCATAATAACACAATTTCAGCACGAATAAACCGAAGTAAATTCTCTCTTAATGTGTCCACATGAAGTTGCACATTTTTTATGAGCATCACGAAATATATTGTTCAATTTTTTCCAAAATTCCTACGTATTGTAAATTACAGATTACGTATAACATGATGTATTTTAGGTAAAGTAATAACCCCTTGTCTACAATGCGTATTTAAGGCGTAAAGACTTAAGAAATTGACCAATCGCAATCGTTTATTCTCTTCATATACGACTGTGATTGGTCAATTTCTTAAATCTTAACGCCTTAAATACGCATTGTAGACGAGGGGTAAGAAATGCATAAATTTTCTTTGTATTCTTCACATTTTCTAACATTTATCTTGTCATAACAATACAATTTCAGCACCGAAGTAAATTCTCGCTTAATTCATGTTCACACACATACACGCATATGAAATTGCACATATTTTATGAATAGCACGAGATATCGTTTAATTTTTTCAAAATTCCCATTTCCATCTCGATTTTCACGCAAAGTTATCCGCAAGGCATCTTAATCGTTAAATGTTAAATAAGAACACAATATCGCTAAAATATTCCAATTGCGTTGCGCGTGACATCCGAAAGGAAACCGTCGCCGGCTTCTCGTCGAACATTCTAATGACAGCTGTTCTCCGAGAGGGTACACCGGGTGCACCGGACGGAACGTGAATAAAAGCGGGCACTTGAGGCAACCTAGAGGAGAAGCGAATTCTCGAACGATGTTGACACAAAACATTATACGGTTGGTCGCCGCGCCCTCGGTCTCGTTTCTTCAAGGGCTGCCGTCTAAGAAGCACAAGTACGCGTCTTCGGGGGTGCGCTCGTGATGACGTTGAGGGTTGACGGGATGTTACGCTTGTAGTCTATCCAGCGTATCGCTTACGACAGCCGGCCTGGCGATCATGTTTTCTCTCTCTCCCTCTCAGTCTTGCCGAGTGCCCCCAGAGAGGGTGTGCAGTCGAGTACGTGCCAGAGTAGATGCAACCCTTAGCTAGGCATTCGCTCGTCCCACCACTCGCCGTCTATTGTTTAGCTATTTCGAGCGCGTTCGACGCGGCTCGATCCTCGATCCGTTTCTGCAATCTGGCTCTTTGTCATATAATCAGATGGAAAAGTAGGATTTTGCAAGTTCGTAAAGTTTTACGTGACGGAGAAACGTTGGATGGAATATCACGAAATTACGAGAACGCGTATCCATGGTACATAAAAAAAAAAGGTTCGCGCGATTAATCTTTCTGATATGACGCTCCTGTTACGTTCGTAATCCAATCCGAATCAAGAAGAGACCGGGATTCGAGATCGTATTTCTGATGTATGCCGCCAATCCGGGAAATCCCCGGTAACGATCGAATCGCAAGACGGCCGACGTACGTCAGACGGTTATACGGACAGTGGTGGAATTATAACGCGAACCGGGGGAACTCTCGGAAGATGAAGAGTTAACTTTTTATGCGGGGCGCCTTTCCACCCTGCTCTTCCTTCCGCGGGGAAATGATTACGGAGCTCGGGGTGAATGTAGGTCGCAAGATATATCCAATCGCAAGTCCGCAGTGCACTGGCTATCCGGGCGATGGTGGAGTGCGGCCCAACGTTAAGATTCGAAACTCCGCCGGCTTTGAAGAAAGAGGGACGAGGAGAAAACGAGGGAGAAAGGGAAGGAGAGGGAGAGAGCGGATAGGGCAGGAAGTAAATCTTTGCCGGGTACTACAGCTTTTATAGGAGAGAGTCCGCGATTTTCTTTTTCGAGAAAACGATAACTTTCCGGATTCGAACGTGCACGTCCGAGAGACGACGCCACGAGGGTGGGGAATCCGCCGGGCTACTAGAAACGTTGCCTTGGCTTATGGGAGATAAGTAATCAAGATTTAAGCTCGCCGAGCCGGCGTAAGGGAGAGAATTGCCAACGTAAGCGCTCATCGGAGACTCGGCCAAAACAACTTCCGACGTCGCTACTTTCGGCTATATTCGGCTACTGAGAGTTACCCTTGGACTGGAGAGCCTGCACCAAACAGATAAAAGCACGTAGTTTTAGCGAAACAACCCCCAAGCTCTAACTTTGACTTGTAAATTTATAGTTGGCGTACACAGGCCGATAATATCGTTAATAATTTATTTCGCGACTGCGACCTGCAGATAATTTTTCTTTTTTATATTTATATATTTGCGTTTACGTATAATTTATTCCAAGTTTCACACGTCGAAACTTTACGCTCGAAACTTTACGCTCGAAAATGCTAAATGCCCCTCGCGCACCGAAATTCCTAAAACGCGCGGTGCCTTTGACGAGCATCGATCGCGATTTCGTCGGAAGCACACACGGAAACACGCCGCGAGCGCGCGCGTCATTCGTTGCACGTTCTGCAACGTAGATAGTCCGCACTTGGTCGAGCCAGCTTCCAGATGAGCAATGCTGGACGGAATGCGGAATACATCGGGAGCGAACCGGCATTCCTACTTAAATCAACATAACTCGGGTGATGAATGGTTAACAGGCCTCGGCGGGGATGAGGAGGGCGACGGCGGCGGAGGGGGGGGGGACGTGCAATGCGCTCCATTTATGGAAGCTATTACGGCCGAATTTCAGCGTTAAATGTATGATTTATGGCCGGGCGTATTATCTTCGTTCATGTCCGTCGACGATACAGTGCATGTCCCACCGCCGCTCTCCCACCCCTCTCGCTGCTGACCCCCGCCCCCTCCAGAAAATTACTTCGCATTCGGCCGGTTGGCGAACGAAAAATCCACCGCCGAGTGTCCATTCGTCGACGCCGCCGCGTGATTAATGCGTTTCTGATTGTTATTCGTAATACTCCAGAATTTATGGCGCATTAGAATCGCGAAATAAAGCGCGGACGCGCGCGCGCTAGACGGCGCCGCGCCGCGCCGCGCTGCGCTGCGCTATAGCTCGAAATCGCTTGGTCCGCGCGAAGATTCGCGGCGAAGCGCGAATTCCACGCTTTTCGGCTTTCGATGGAGCTTTCCGGGAATTCCGCGAAAGCGCGACGCCGGTAATGGAAATTTTAAGCGTATTTAAAGTTGTATGGCGCCGCGGCGATGCGAAATGAATAATGAAAAGGAAAGGCGGAAGGCAGATATCCGCGAAATATGTACGCGGGACGGAGGGGCAGGGAGAGGAGCCCGTAATCTTAATTGAATATAGTTAAGCCGCTTTACGCTCCACCGTTAATACATATCTGACGTCTTTCGTCCTGTCTTCCCCCTTCCCCCCTTCCCCCCTTTCCCCCTTTCCCCCCCGCCCCTCTGCGAAGCAGGTACCGTCGACGCCTCCTACGAGACGCAGGGACCCAGCTTCGTGACGGAGCCGCCGTCCAGGGTGGAGTTCACCAACGTGAACGGCGGCCGGGTGGACTGCACCGTGCGGGGAAACCCGCTGCCGACCGTCGACTGGCTCGCGGCGGACGGCGGCAGTATAACGAACATCCTCGGCATCAGACACGTCCTCGGCAACGGGACGATACACTTCCCCGCGTTCGAGGCCGAGGCCTTCCGGCAGGACGTCCACTGGGCCATTTACAAGTGCTCCGCCGTCAACAGTGTCGGCGCGGTCGTTAGCAGAGACGTCACCGTCAGGGCAGGTATGTCAAGCCGAGCGAAACTTGCCGAGCTCGTTATCTGCGGTCCGCTTCTCTGCATTATTCTCCCCGACGTCGTCGTCGTCGACGGTCCCTCGTGTCGTGTCCCACGTAGGTCGTCGAGATGGACCACCTCGCGAGCGACGCGTGCGCGTGCCTATCCGCGGACGGACTCGCGTTTACGGCCCATGGATTCGATCGCCTCTTCTGGTCTCCGGCCGACCAGGGGCTCGATTCTTGAAGTCATTCGCAAGAGAAACGTATGCGCAAATTCAGCTCTTACAGAAAAGTTGCAAGTTGATTGGCTATTGCATGACTTTTAACCAATCAACTTGTAGATTTTCTGTAAGAGCAGAATTTGCGCATACGTTTCTCTTGCGAATGCTTCGAGAATCGAGCCCCAGGTGAAATTTCCTTCTCGCGCACGTTTGCGTGTCGTACCGGACCGTAATCGACGAGCTAAGAAACGGGGCTGTTTCTCCGTCCCGGCGGGATCTGGAAATTAATGGAATTACTAAATGCCGAAATTGCAGCTATTTTGTTGAAAGAAAATATACGGAGGAAATATTGAAAGATGTAAACTCTGAATTGCTCGGATTATTGGGAATTATTTTAGGAATTATACAATTTACATCACAGACGTATCAGGCAATCACCGATAAATTAAATAAGGGAGTTTTTTTCATCGCGAAAAGGTCCGGAGTAATTGAATAACTGAGCTAACTATTAACTTTTGATTAATTCGATTTTTAAAAAATATTAGATTTGTCAAATATAACTTGAAGCTTCTAATATTAGCAAGTTAAACAAATTGACTGAATTTGACAATCGAAATAACGAAATTTTCCCGGAAAGGTCTATCTTAATTTGAACGGATAAGCAATCCAACTGGAATGTATAATATTGTATTAATTGTTAATATTTTCTAAATCTCTTTATTCTATATGAAAGATTATTCGTATGCAAGAATCTTCAATATTTATTCGCTTCGCAAAGAAAATACGAGTTTAGCAGGCATGAACTGGTAGAATATTAGAAATCTCGCGTTGGGCGGCCACGATACTTAGTCACTGAAATCGCGTTAACGGAAGGGAGATCCGTCTACGGATTCTTTTTGCTCGACGACGCGATACCTTCCAAAACTCGCGTCTACAAGAGTATCGAAGTAGAAGACGGCGAGAAAAGAGAAAGAGGCGGGGACGGGTAAATGGAGTAAAAGGAGGCCGCGAGGCGCCTTAAAAATAGAGCTTCCGCCGGGTCAACGAACCGGAAGATATCTTATCGACCTAATACGCCCGTAAATCATCGTCGCGTGAACGCAGCCCATACCTTTTCAGATTCATGCCTGGTGCCTCTGCCGCGTCAGCTCCTAGTATCCGCCTCAGCCATTTCCTTTTTGCTCATCTCCTCCACGGTTTCATCCTGCCTTCTTCCTCGCCCTCCTTCTTCTTCGCTCCCGCGCCCGGCTTCAGCAGCGCTTCCTTCCGTCCTGGAGAAAAATCTTTCGGCCGCGCACGCCCTATTCTTGGGAAACAAAATGGATATGATTGCGTGCGCGATCGCACGGGCGCGATGCTGGTAGCCGCCGGAAACGTCGTCTTTTTCGTTTTCCCACCATCTCGGCAGCTGCCGTGCGTAATAGCGACGCTTTGTCAAAAAATGAAGAGAGAAGGAGGGAGATACACTATCGTGCGGGGTTATTTTGTCTTCTGTAAGGAAGACAACTTTCCGCCGCTGTAAACGAAGCTTCCGGAAGCTAAAGGAATTGATGGTTCCTAAAGAAGCAGTTTATGATTCTTCTTTCTCCATTTTCACGTGAAAACCTCGTGGATTACCTCGGTTATTTTTCTAGAGGCTAAAAAATTCTAATGACGATACATTACGGTTCGTCGTTCCGGTACGTGGGATTCGACCAAAACACCTTCTCGCGGGAGTAACTTCCATCATTCAGTATTTTCCCGCAGAGTTACGAGACAAACAAGCCATTAGTCTCGTCGTTACTTGACATATTTCATCATCGATCGTCCCTCACGATGTAAGACAAACGACATAAAAGATGACGAGAGATGGCAGAGAAAATAACTGCCACCAGGGCATCGTTTGCGAGAAAGTTCAAGCTCGAGCTTGTTCAGCAGTATACGCTACCTTCTATAACATGCTCGGTATACGCATAATAAGCTGAAAAGATATAGGAAAATCCAGTCTACCGGTGTAGCGAGGGGTCGCATAACGAGAACGGTCGGATAACGAATACCCGTTTCGCGGACATTGGCGTTCGCGTTCGCTATTTGCCCATATTCAACGACGTTGGCGTTAGCTCGGAGGCGAATACTGAATTTCGTATTCAGCTCGAACGGTCTCGCCGAACTTGTTATTTATTTTATAGAAACGAACGCAAACTGGACGCGACTCAGGAACACGTTATACGTAGAAAGATTTGGCGGTAACGCAGCCGCGTTGTTTTCCGTCCGCGCGACCGATATGCATTCATGTACCAAGCACATGAAGCGAGCATTGCACGACGGCATTTCCTCGCGTATATACGACGTATGTACGACGTGTCGCCTTATACCGAGAAAATGAGTAAGTTTAACGACCGCACTAGAGTCTTTTATAAAAACTACTAGGTAGGAACCGCGTCGCTCACTTTTACGAGACGGACACTCGCGTTTTCAACCCTGTACCGTGTCTCTCAGCTTAGCAGCTCATCGTTTAAAGATAACTCGGATGTACGTCGGCGTGGCGTTTCTTTCCGTAAATTTTGTACAAGATTATTACTCGGTGTTAAATATTACTTTTCAATTCGTTGCTTGAATTGAAGTAGAAAAGTATCCATATAGAATTATACACAATCGAAAGAAAGTTGTTATAATATTCATTTTAGGAATAACTTATGATTTATACATGATGTCCAATTTTCGTTTCGTTTATTTTAAATTTATTATATGTTTTATTCTCTAAGAATGCGCGCGTATACACACATGCACACACACACACACGCGCGCGCGGAAACACATACGTGCTAAAAATATTATCCGCACTCTCGGTCTTAAAACATCGCTACTCAGACTCGTGAATTCGTCGGGTAATGATGTCGTGAGAGGTTCTTCGATACTTTTGCATAAAATCCGACTTGTCGAAAAAGCGTGGTTTTCGTTTCTAGTGGATGATTCGCAGAGAGGACGGATGTGTACTTTGATGGAAAGCTGGTCGACGTCGCTGCTCTCGTGCGCGGCATCTTCCTCTCTGTCTTTCGTTCTTTGATTCTCTTCGTCCTCCCCTTCCCTTTTTTGCCCCCTGTTCCCTTCCGCTATCTCTCCTCTCTGCTCGTTTCATGCTTTGTAAATATTACCTGCCACGAGACGTCTGCCGAGTTTATGTTCGGCTTGCTTGGTTGCCGCGTAACCGAGAGAGCGATACGCGGGGAGAGCTAGAAAAGGGTGGCTGCCGAGGGAAACGTAACTAGGAAGGGAGAGAGAGACAGAGATAGAGAAAGAAAGAGAGAGAGAGAGAATGGTAGCGTGCGCAGGGGCAGGGGGCGAGGGGATAGAGCGAGCACGAGGAGGTGGATGGAGTACGGGCAAACTCACTGAGTTTTTACCCCATTCTGAAGTCTGAGTGCCTCGCTCCGCTGACTCTCGAAACGGGTTGCGGAGGCAGAGAACCCCAACGCACCACCACACCACAGCGATTCCCTGGCTGCCGCCACCACCATCGTCCGCTTTCCTATCCTCTTTCTCCTTCTTTCGTTATTTCTCTCCCTTTCTCCCCCTCTCTCTCTCTCTCTCTCTCTCTCTCTCTCTCTTTCAAACTCCTGCCTGGCTGCCTGACTGCCTTCCACGTTCTTTACAACCTTATTCCATCCCCCTCTTAGACATGCCCTTACCAACCTTTCAGCCGAGCCCATCAACTTACGTGGGCTGCCGGGTCAGGGGCGAATCGCGACACGAGATTTCGAATAAGACCGCCGTCTTTTGGGATTTTCTATTCTGGTATTGTGCTGCCACGTTTCTATCAAGCCTGCGAGCCCTCTCATTAGCGCGCAAAGTCGGCCGCGTAGAAATGACGATGGTTATCACAGAGGCTGACGTGATATACCCAAAGAAATTTTTGAGCGTCACGCCACGTTTCCCGTAAATTACTTTCTGCCGCGAGCTTTTTCTAGCTGATCATCGACGCGACAAATAACTTTTTTATAAACTACAATGTTTCTCTAGCACGGATTACATTAAATTATTCACGCGATGTAAAAAATTTAATCGTAAAAATATGGTACGACATGAGGAAAGAGTGTTCGATTTTGTCTTTTTATTTACTTGGCAGAAAAATGATTTAAAGCGCATAGTAAATCTGCATAATTTAACATATCATTGTGATCGCTCCACCGACGTTTTCTCGCGGCATCGAATGTTCCGCCATTGTTCATCCCTTGTGTTCCGTTATTCTGCGCAATCATTATTAAATTTCTAGCAAATTAACGAAGGCTATTTGTTACTCATTTTATTAACTGATCGTGTAAATTCAGCATGCGGATACGTATACAGTGAATGTAACGCATGTTTACCCACAAACATGCGTTAAACAGATCATTAAGTGTACAGAGAGAGACAGAGGCATGAAATTACGCGTGTGCGCGCATACATTTATGAAAGCTCTCTAATTATAAGCGGCGTCGAACGTTGTTCGAAACGTGGCGAACTGTCCCGTGGCGTTGCACCGTTTCGTTTCTTATCGGCAGACGTGTATCATAGCGAATTGTAACACCCTCGCGCGACCGCAGGCGCCATTAGCATTTGCGTTACGTTCTTATGGGCCCCGGAACCGTAGTATATGGACGAGCATGGAGAGTGGAACTTATCGTTGCGCGTTGCAGTGGTAAACCAACGTTACGATCCGGAAGTGCAAAATCCCAGCGGCTTCCTCGGCAACAACGTGCTCATGCGCTGCAACGTACCCAGTTTCGTTCGCGATCACGTCACGGTCACGTCTTGGCTCCAGGAACCAGTCTTCAATATTTATCCCTCCACAATGGGCGGTGAGTAATTAAATGAAAGGAGAAATGAGTGTATCGCGAATACCGTTTGCATTGATAGCGGACGTCCTTCAATGAAATTATTTCAAAATAAAATATGGAATTATTCTATTCAGCATGAAATAGGAGGAATCGAATTATTCTAAAATTACAGTTGCCTTTTACCGCGCATGAATATTGGGTATTGTTGTAAATTAATTATATCGCTGGAAAACAGGAGTTATATTGCATGACGTCATCTACATGCGCGCATGTATAAACACGTAATTTCCTTCCGATCAATTTAGATTTCCATGATGATAGAAACGTAATTCAAACCTCCCTTCCTCTCTCCCTCCCGCCCCTTCCCCGCCCCTTCGATACGCGGGTGTTGTTATAGATGGCAAATATCATATGCTGCCGACCGGCGAGTTGATGATAATCAATATTACGCGAAGCGACGCGCAGATGACGTATCGGTGCAGGACGCATCACCGGCTAACTCAGGATACCGTCGTCAGCAGCAATGTAGGGCGGCTGCAACTGACTGGTGAGTACGTCATAGATTTTTCTCCTTGTGTACACCCGGGGGCGCCCACTTGCATCGCGTTGCTTTGTAAGGGCGGATTCCTTCCTGCAATTTGCAGTCGGTTTTTCCGTACTTAAAATATAGAGCGTCATTTACAGTTAAATTATATCAGATACTGATATTTATATATATATATATATATATATATATATATCCCTTCGCCTGAATACGTGGGTCGTTGATGTCCGAGTCTTTCCTTCGTTAGTGTTCAGAATTCATTAAAAATAAAATATTTAATTAATAATTTGGATCAAAATGACTATGAAATCATGTAAACAGATGTTCTACGAATTTTTTTAGATATTTTTAATTACTTTAAAGTTAGAAAAATAGCGTGGGACGCATAAAGTCCACGTATTCAGTGGAAAGGTGTCGAAAAAACGTATTCAGTCGGAGGGATATTTATATATATATATAATATATATATATATATATATATATTATATATATATATATATATATATATATATCTAAATCGTAATTTATCAATATTCAGAATTATATGTTTATAATTAAAAGTCAGTTAAATTGATTCGCGAGCGTCAAATTTAAAATTAAAATTTTATTAAAACGAAGTTTGCCAGTGAGAAAAAAATTAATAAATTTTAATTAAACAGAGGATACGGTTTTGTTATCCATTATTTTCAGTTATTTTCTCCCCCGGAGCTTATTTCGTGAGAAACTCTTTATTTTCGATCGCTAATTACTCGAAAACAATAGGTATATCTCGATAGGTTCCTCGAGGAAAAATTGGTTCGGAATTAGTCGATGAAATTGTTATTAAAGCACAATACGCTAAGAAGTCCGTACTCATTATTCTGGATACCACTACAGATACATTCTCATTATCCTTATTATGTATCTATCTCGATTCGGAATTAATTGGGCGTCGGAAAACGGGATCGGTTCCATTCGGCCGTATCCATCATAGTTTCGAACGGAACGATAAATTTATTTCGACAATTATTAAATTTTTCAAAAACGTAAACAGAACAGAGCCTTGGATATCCGTTGTGCCTGTCGAACGGTAAATTCCCGTTCCGCCTCGAGCTGAACGTAGAGCGGACGTATGGCGGAGTTTAATTAAATGTTTACTTTACCTGCACCCGATTCGATCGATACCGCGGCAATTATATTTCCCATTTTTTTCATTTGGAATGAAAGCAACCAAAGAAGAGCGACGAAAAGGGAAAATTTGTCCCACAAATCGCGAATTCGATACATCGCTGGGTTATTGAAATTTAAAAAAAAGAGTATCCCGAAGCGAGAACGCGCGATTACACACGGATATTTATTTCCATTGCGTATAAATATAAAAAAGAACCGACGCGAGTCGCCGTTTAATTAATGTCCGATGAAAAGGGATCGCCAAGAATCGAGGCATCATCAAACAGAGCAGATAATTAATTCCGGAAAGCGCCGTTCTCGTTTTTACGCTCTCGCAATTTGTTCCCCTATCGTGTCGAGCACATTAACTCGGATCTTATCTCGTGATAGCGGGGTGGTCGCCAGGGAGACGAAAGAAGATAAAAACAGTGCGTTTAACGGCTGGCATGAGACCCGTCGTGAGCGACTTCTTCGACAGCGCGGTCGATGTTTAATTAGATAACGGTTAAAGAAGCGATGACAGTATGGCGTTGTGTAAATTACGGACGAACTGAATAAACGAGCGCGAAGAAAGCGGCGAGATAGGGCAAAGGAAGTTACCCCGAGCGATCCCGCTAATGACGTTTCTCTTCTCCGTAGGACGTCACATCGCGATCGAAATTAAGTGGAACTCTAATCGCATCCGCGCGAACGCGAAGGGAAAAGCAAACCATTGTGTACTTACCTTTCGCGATACCATTGTAATAACATCGCGACGTAGCCGATCCCGTAGCATCGATTCTTCCGGGATTATTGCAAATACATTACCCGCCTGTTGTTCTTATTTAATGTACGCGATTGAAATTGATGTCTCGTGTACCATGCGGAAAAATTGAAATAATGTTTATGATGGAATATTGATCCAAGTGGTCTTTTAGTAGAGTATCCTCATTGTGAAGTCTCCTCGCCGTTTTCCTAGACGATATTCTAGATTTTCAAAACTACGAGAGAGAGAGAGAGAGAGAGGGGGAGGGGAGAGAGAGAAAGAGAGTTCGGAAACTTTAAAAGTAGGAGAATCTCTCGTGATATCACAAATTTCGGAAGACGTGCGACTTATTTAAAGTTTCTCGTAGGTTCGAGCGAGCAGAAGCTTCGTGATTTTATGTATCCATTTACTTTCTGCTCCTACGCTACGAAGCAAAACTCCCCATGTTGCATTCGTGAAATCGCCTCGATAGACGCGCCCGGAATAATAACGCTAATTAATTAATACGATTATTACAAATTTCGGCAAGCTTCATCGTACCGCGATTAAATAAACTCGCGTTGTTGAAAGAGTTCCCCGATCGGAAATTAACCCGGGCAATATGACACGATTTAACCGGGTACGACATGTTGGAAATCCATAATCAGCATCGCCGCTTTGGTATATTTCTAATCACACAAATATTTCCAACAAACATCAATTAATTATTACCGTAATTCGCTCGTGGGTTAATTACCTCGTGTATCATTTGACGGCTTGCCGAATAAACGATATTCGCTGAAAGCCTAGCAGAAATACGCAGGCGGGATAAATATTTGTTTAAAGCGAGTCGCGAACGCAGCAGAGAACAAATAGAGTCGACCTAAAAAAATGTAACATCAACCGCTAATTCGGAGATACCTCCCTTGGTCCATTTTCGAATTTTATAACGCAAACAACATCAATTGCAATAACAATCAATCGTTACGTCAATATAATTATTCATGAAATAATATGATATTACATAATAATAATTAAACAATTTAAATTGCAGCGTATCATCGCTAATGACAGTCGAACCGCGTTTCATAATTCGACGTTTTCCTTGAGATGAGCAGAACGGGGGACGGGGAGGGGGGGGGGGCCAGGGAGAAGCGCGAGGATAGAGAGGGTGGGATAGCCGTTTGTGTGCCGCCGCATAATCAGGCAAGAAAAACCGATCCGACGTGCCCGAGCAAGAATATCTCGGTGGACGTTAAAAAATTCACGGGTTTCAATTTTCCAGAAACGTACGCGTTCGCGCTCGTGCACTCGTAATAAAGCCGGTACGCCGCGCCGGTACCCCGCCGGGGCCGGGGCCCCGCCGCGCCGGATATCTTCCGCCGTAAGATAGAAATTTATGCTAAGCGCACTTAGGTAGTTAATAACTTAATAATGAAGTTCGGGAGAAATTTGATCGTTTGCATATTTCGACGCGCGCCTGGACCGTACACGGCATATACCCTCTAAATTAACCAAAATCTCGATGTACAGTAGTTTTCCCGGAGTAATGAGGAAACTTTTCGGCGTATTATCCGCGAGTGTGTAAATCCCAGCGGAGGGGGGGGGGTGGGTCCGCCGAAAATTTAGAACCGGCGTATAAAGTTAACGTTTATCGCGCAATTTCGGGGGCACGTAATAACGCACGATCGTGAAACGATTCCGGTATACGAGTCGGTGATACATAAGCGGTGTCGGGGAGCGGACGTTACGTCTGTTTAATTAATTACGATTAATTAGATTTCGATGCCTTGAATCTCACTGAATTTTTTATAAAACTCGTGCTCTTATGAAGAGACATCGCCGAATTTCTTGGCGACAGGAAAGGAATTTATATTTCTGTTTATTTCTGCTCGAGCTTTCACTAATTCTGAAGAACTGTATTTCATGTGATCGTTTAATGTCCATTTCTACCAATGTAGATTAACTTTAATCTCAGTTTAACTTACTCTTTATATCTTTTTCTAGCTCTAAGAATTAGAAATAGATAAAGAGTAAAAAAACCGAGATTAAAGTTAATCTATATTGGTAGAAATGGACATAAATCAGTAAATTCATCCTGGTAAATTGTCGCGGACCGGAAATTTTTCGAAATCGCAGATCCCGACCAGAATGTTAAGTATAGCGTTAATTAATTAGCACCGACGCGCAGTGTTATTCGCATTGACGTTTGCTATTAATTTTAATCATATTGTGAAATGAAGCGCGAGGCAGCGCACACGTTTATTGTATAAACGCGTCCCACGTAAACGATAGATGTTTTTGTCGCGACGTACAAGAGGTATGTATGAACGCTCCCGGCGAGTATTCGCCGCCGTAATCCAGCGCATTAATTCCCCGTTAAATGTAACAGCACGTATGTGCGACGCTGTCCACACATCATTTGATCGCGAAATAACACACGTGCCGAAGAGGAGGGCACTTGAGTATCTATGGACGAATCAATAAACCACGCTGCGTTTCTACCGCAGATATGCGTCGGGGGGGGAATAGATCGAGTGGCTTCGATTTTAACATAGCTAGGCGAAATAAAAATACCTACATACCTAATTAAACAAATGGAATAACTGTAGCGCCGCCGCGCCGCGGCCGTGATACGCGCCGCGTTCACGTTTGACGTGTCATTAACCGGCGTGTCTTCATTCTTGCCGCGAGCGCGTAACCCGGGTACGTTTAATTAATTATGAATTTTCATCCCGCCTGTAAGAAGATCTGAAATTTCGAGCGAGGCGAAATTACTGTAGTACCCGGAAAGTATGCCGGGCGCGAATTAGGAACGCGAGCGATTCACGTGGCGATAGAGTTTTGGCAGCGCGCTACCGACGAATATCGTAACCGTGTGCAAAAACTCAATTAACGAATACGATTTAATTTTTATTTTTTAAATTATGTCATTTTTATTTCGAACACACGCGGAAAGAGTGGTTTTGCTGAAATATCTAACAATTTGGCCAGATACAGATCTAAAAATAATTTTGCTGGGTCATCACAAAATAATTATGTACAACGCCCAAAATAGTTGCTACACGGAAAAGAAAATTTGTTAACTTGACTAAATCTTTCAACTAAATAAAATTTACTTAGTTCAAGTATTTATTTATTTAACTTAAACATTTATTTATTTAACTTAAACATTAAATTTATTATATGTTTAAGTTAAATAAATAAATAGTTGAACTAAATAAATTCTATTTAGTTGAAAGATTTAGTCAAGTTAACAAATTTTTTTTTCCGTGTAGAATATCAAAACTTTTTGCAGCATTATCATCATGTTTGAATCTCCTAACATAGTTACTTTTGATGGTCTAACAAAATTATTTTCAGATCTGTATCTGGCCTTTGAGATATTTCAGCAAAACCGTTCTTTCCGTGCAGTGACAATCGCATTCGCGTTACCTACGAATTTCCTTTGGATGTGCCGCTCCAACATATGTCCGCGCAGGCTGATGCGGTCTCGAAGAGAAAAAAAAAAAAAAGAAACGTCGCGAAATTTCGTTAATGCGCGAGCAAGTCTCGCGCGGAAGTTCGCTGAACGTCGCCGTTCGAGCGGAACGCAATTTTTCCGACGTTTTTGATAGCGCGTGACGTAATTTCAAATTCTCGCCAAAGCGCGGAGATATATCGTCGTTATCTAACGGTGGTTCCGCTTCATAGTGCGCCGTGTCGTAAGACGTGGCGTTATCTGCGACCATAACTCCCCATTAAACGTCGCGCTGGATGCGTGCGCGGAGAGTCCTGCCTTTTTTTTTTCCTTTTCGCTTCCTCCGCTCGCCGCGTTCCGCCCGTCCCTCCCCGCGGACAGTAACGATTTATGAACATATTTTCCGCGTATCACACGGCAAACTTGCCCGGAATCGATCCCCGAACCGAGCGGCGGAGACCCAATAGCATCTCGCGATTTAATCTTCGATTTTACGGCATAATTGAATCTACGCGACCCCCGCTTGTTTCCACTTTCAGAAATTCGGGGCTCCATGCCGCCCATAATAAATGAGAAGCTGGTGTACATGTCGGCCCGCCTGAAGGACACCGTCGTGATCCCCTGCGTGGCCTACGCCAATCCAACCCCGACTAACAGGTAAGGTTTTTCCGGTGCGATTCAGCCGTACTTATTAATATTACTGCGGATTGATAAATTATTAATTTTCTACAGGTTCATTAATATCGCTTATTAATATTACAGATCAATAAATTATGTTTAATCCTCAATTAGATTAAATTTATATTATTAACGAAGCGTATTTGTGCAGCGTGATAGACGATCCTTCGCGTGTGCGTATTGTACGCGTACCGGATCTCCGGACGCGTATCGGGAGTTCATCCGGGCTATCGGGTATAGCCCGTGGTATTACCAATTTCGTAACTCCTCCCGCCTGTAATTAGATTTTAAATAGCATTTTTCCTCATCGACCTTCTCGCGCATCTCTTATCTCCCCTTGCCTCGGGAGGGAAGGGCTTGCGTTACGCTCGGATACGCAATTAAACGGTAAGCAGGCATTTACTTTCTGCCGTGGCACGGCGATGCTGTTAAGTAATCTGCATACAAAGTATGGTGCGCTGCGCTTGAATTAAAGGCGATGCTCGAAGATTAACGGGGGCTGCACTTCGCTGAACGTCACGCACGTCGCGAATGCGAGATAGCGCGGTCACGAAATCCACATATAACGCGACGGCCCCGCGGTGTGTGTGTGAATGGCAGTTAATAATCAAGAGCGACCGCGACGTACACGATAAATATTGACGGTCCGATATTCTAGGATGAAACTGGCGAGACACGTAGACCGGGTATCGGTCGCGCGTTCGATTTCGTTATGCAAGAAAATGAAGTATAAAATCAACCGGCGAGCAAAGTCCGTTCACGTTCCAAAGGAATCCCCTTTAAGCTCCTCTTCGTCGGCTCTGCCGGACAGGAAACGCCTAACTTCTCCACGAGAAGTTTCGTTAACACCGTTTCTTTTGAAGAGGAATTAAAGAAGGCGGGAGAATATACGGTTAATTGGATAGAAATTTGTATAAAGGGCTCCACACACTATTTGTTATAGAGAATCGAACTCGCGCGTGCACCGTTTGACAGAGGATAAGGGCAGAACTCATTATCTGAAATAGTACGTGTTACGGAATCAAACGCGTGCGCGTACGTGTTAACGTTGTTTTGCACCACGTTCCCGCTACGCGTTCGCCGCGCCCGACAGCCGGGCATGATGAGGAAATTGGAATCTTTGTGCAAACACAGAACGAGCACGCGGACGATGCTCATTCGCTACTAGACGCGCGCGCCGTGTCTCTATTTTCCTTATATTAATGCTAATTTTAAACATAGATCCGCGGACGGAATATTTCGCGCGATATGAGCTTCCACGCGCGCGGAAACGCGGGAACGCCCCACGGTGGGTTCATCGACATCGCGGACTCCGCGAAGGCCGGACCTGGAGGGAAGACGAACCCGAGATGAACGCGAAAACAGTTACGGCACCGAGGATCTTGTTCTTCTCCGCGCGTTTCGAGTATTAAATATTAGGTACGTTAACTCTCGCGAGATATTATACGATCCCTTTTCCACACGCGCGTTCCCGCTCGCGGATGTATTACATTTATCCGCGTGGAACGAGGGTAGGAATGGCAACGGGGATCGTCGGGACCGCGATCCACGTCGATGCAACACACCACGAGAGAGGCGAGAGGCTCTACGAAACTTGTTGCGTGGTAGGGGGAGCGTGTTATTACAGCGGATTACGCGATTAGCAACTAGTTTGGTCCCATCATTGATGCCGCGAGCACCGTACCGAGGATCGACGCGGTAATCAAACTCGCGTCGTATGTAAACGGTTATCGTGCGGCGAGACGCGTTTAAATAATTACGGATGGACGGACGAAAATGCATAACGCGAATGCGAGACGCTTAAGAATCGTCTCGAGAATCAGCGCCGCTGTCTCACCTCGAGCTTCATCTTCACGCCCGGGTTTTCAAGAGGAATCTCCTCGCTTACCCCCCTCTTTTCCTCTCTGCCGATCTCGCGCGCGCCGAAAATGTAAAATGAAAATTTCAAACGTCGCCGGCAGAACATATCGACGGAACTTTGATCGCAAAATTTGTAGAATCAACGCGGATAGAGCGACGCCGACTCGGGCTCGCGTACACGCGTACGCGTATACGCGTGCGTGTGTAGACGCGCGCGCGTGCGACGCGTATAGAGCCGCCAATCTACGCGCGGGCGCGACGATAGTAGCCGGGGGGATGAACGAAGATAGTCGGAAGATATATAGACGTCGGGAGGGCTGTATGGGTAGCGCAAACAAACCGACCGCTGATTACAGAGACTGCTTCTGACAGCCCATCAAATATTCCGCATTTACGTATACGTCGACGTCACTGAGTATTCCATGCTTGTGTTCATCAACCGCCCGTTGCCTCTCACCCTCTCCCCGGTCCTTCTCCGGCCGCCCTCTTCTTCCACGTCGACTCCCTCTTCCTCCTCCTCCTCCTCTTCTAGTCGTCTCTTCCGCAGGTTGATTTAGTCGACGGAAGAGAGCCGGGGGGGAGGAAAGCTAGAGAAGCTGGAGATAGGGATAAGGGATATAGAAAGGGAAGGAGGAAGACTGAAGAGGATACGAAAGGAAGGTAGATAGATAGGTAGATAGGAAGGAAGAGAGAGATGAAGAGAGAAGAAGAAGAGAGGCTGAACAGGTGGAGAGGACGAGAGAAGATGGAAAAGACGGAGACGGAGAGAGGAAGAGAGTTTGAGGGTTCGTCGCGGCACGAAGGCTTCCATCTCTCCAAGTTCCCTCGCACTCGAGCATCCCCGTATCCCATCTCCTACCCTCGCCAATTTCCCTCCGTAAATTCGATTATCTATAGGTATACTCCTCATCCCTGTGGCTCCACTTCTGCCTCGCTGCCGACACAGCCGCCATCTCCGCTCCTATCCTCTTCGGCCTTCTCCTCATCGTCATCATCCTCGTTCTTGTCGTCGTCGTCGTCGTCGTCGTCGTTGGCCTTCCACATCTCCTGCCGGATGCGGAGTAAGCAAGACCCGGACCACTACGCTTTAGCGGATTTCTAAACCACGTGGGGCCGATCGTCGCGTAAAGAGAGAATGGGGGAGAGAGCGAGAGAGAGAGAGGAAGAGAGACTAAATCGAGAGGAGTTATTCTGCGCGCGCGAGAGGGATGATGCCGGGACTAATGGCGCGTTACGAGCAATCGCGGAAAGATGAACTGGCTCCATTCGGCCCCGATAAACTTCCCGTAGGGCGATAAGGGATCTCGAATTGGGATCGATTTAGATATTGGCGGTATTCAGATAGCGGTATTCGATTTGTATAATGAGTAATCTAATTTAATTAGGCTAATTTAGCTGGAAGAAGTTTTACATGTTAATCTATTTAAACGGAGCGATTTACTTAAACGATATACTTCATATCATTAAAGAATGACATTTATCTTTCACATTTTTTAAATTGCTTAACTGAGGTACAGCAGATTTAATTAGAATACCCTTTCGAATTTGAACCATTTTTGCGCAGTATTTAAAAGCAGGTTTTACATTATTAAAGAAACAACGTATTTTTAACTCATTTAATTAGAGCGCGGAGCGCATACGTTTGAAATATATTCGTGTTATATTAAAAATTCATATCAATCCGGTTATACAAATACATATGCAAGTTCGTTAAATGGCCGACGCGAGCATATTCGAATCGCAAAAATGGCGTCAGCTTGAAATTTTCATTAGTAACTTCGTTGCGAGCAACGATGTCGTATCGACTCGGGATTGATAAGATGATAGCGGAAAAACATCCCCCTCGAGATTATATACTTCCCGTCGGAGCGCGGACTCCCCTATATAAAATCCATCCCTCGCTCAACTTCGTTGGGCTCAATAATATACACGATATGCAAATAAGAGTAATGCCAATAAGTCTCTTTAATATCGCTCAATTAATCGGCAAAAGATAGACAATTTCGGCCAAATTGACACGTTCTTGCGCGGACGTCGGTGCGCATTTCGCGTCGTACTGACCACCGATAAGGTCAAAGGTCGCGCGTGCTCGCCAAGGATCGATTGGATTATCCTGTTTGCCGAGGCTGGCTTAAATCGAGACAGCCGGGCACCCCGAATTTTCAATTAAGACGAACACCGAGAGAGCCGGCGAAGTTATGCGTGATCTCGTTTCGTGAAATTTGCGTGGGGGGATCGATCCAACGCGGCCGGAGCCGCGCTATACTCGCATAGTTATGCAATAGCGTTACAGCGCGCGCCCCGGCAGAAATCCCAGGATAAGACAAAGGCATTTGAATTCGGCGATCGGTCGATTCGCGAAAACTCCCGCTGCGCCTCGACGGCGATACCCGGCGATCTGAATAATCGCGCCGACGAATATCATTAAACTGCCATGTTCTTGAAAAGTGAACGTTTTGAAAGCGTGCCAGGGCGTATCTCGCGCCGCGTCGTGCACACATGTGTATACACACACGAGCAGAAATACAGGGAATATAGCCGCGCGGTACGAGCGCGGTACAATAGCGGGGAAATGCATTCGGTCTTTCCAGATGAAACAATAGTTATTTTGTGGTAAGCGTGTGCGGCGAGATACGCTTTCGGACAGGCACCTCGCGCGTGCACATGTAACATGCATAAACGTATAACGCAACGTTTTCGAGATCTCGTCGGTTAGGTAACTACAATAATAACATCGTCGCTTTGACGAGCGCGGGAAATGGTAATTTGCATACGCATTCTGTTGAGAACGCGAGCACGTGAGTCGCGGGAACGATTCGCGAAATGGAGTTTCCGCGAGTGTGTCTGCCCATATCGTCGGCGCTTTCACTCGCGCCAGGGTGGGGGCCGGCGCGTCCGGTAATGACGGCCCTTGGAAATGGAATCGAATCGAATTGTGATACACGCTAAAGCGAAAAATCTCCCGTTTCTGTTTTCTCGGCGCAGATGGTACTACAACAGGAATCAGAGGGAGGAGCCGATCGAGGAGTCGTCGGGACATTACATAGTGCGCGACGGCTCCCTGATTATCCAGAGCGTCGAGGAGAACGACGCCGGCTCCTACATGTGCTCCGCCAGCAATTCCGAGGGCAGCGAAACTTTGGAGATCAGATTAACGGTGTCTGCGCCACTGAGCGTTCACGTGCAACCGGCGATACAGACGGTCGATCTGGGGAAATCCGCCTATCTGGTAATCAATCATCATCGACGCCGATTTATCCGAAAATAAATAAAGAGCCTGTCAGCCCGAGCGCATAGTCACGTAGGAACGAATTGGACGGACCAGGGGAAGAATGATATTTCGGGGGATCTAACCGCGAAGAGCAGAAAAATAGATGAATACCGTGGAGTCTCGAGGACCCTGCTTTAAAGGCCGCTTTGGACGATTTATAATTCGCGTCAGATTTCAGGATGGAATTCCATTTACAATTGGACCCCCATATGCAATAAGGACCCGACCGACATTTTGAAGAAAAATGAGTTAACTGGTTATTCTAAGTCTCAACTTGATGTTTTTCAATTATGCAAAAAAAAATTAAGCCTAATTTACAAGTTGGGCCATTTTATTGGTAATAAAGCATATGAAGAAGAAAGCGTAAAAGAACCAACTGCTTTTTCTGTGTCTGTTTTTTAATGTACTTCCTTATTTTGAAAAATATATCCTGCTTTTCGTTTAATTTGAGTAAATCATTCGAAAGAAATCTCATAAAGACTTGGTTTAAGCCAATTATTTTAATTGTAATAACAAAACTTCAATTACTTATTACTCAAAACTACCTCCTTGTTGGTTGGGTCCTTGTTGCATATGGGGGTCCAATTTCTACGCTGTGTATTTTGACGTATATATGTAGTTTAATATATTTTTTACATCCTTGTATATCTCAATTTCTGAAATGTTCCGTGCTACACGTACATATACAGATAGATTAATAATAGACGGTAAATAACAGAACGCCTGAAATCTGCATTCTAAGTTTGAGGATGCAAAAACGGCCGACAGATCGCTTACAAATATCGAACACTTCGATTACTGTTATGAATATTTACCGCGGCGTTTTCAGCCGTCTGTAAATACGCGTAAAGCGCTGTCGATGACGCGGGAAATGAATCTGTACGTGCCGGAAATTAATGCCGGTCGTGGTGCGGTGTGATTCGAATATATTTTCAGGAATATAGAGATCTGATTTTTCTCAAGAAGCCCACGGTTTGAGGATTCGAGAGACGAGACGAGTATTCTCCCTCACTTCCGCGGACGCGCCAAGCGCGAGTCCCCTTTCTTGATTCTCATCAGTTTCTTCCGTCTAAACTCCTTTGCAGACGTGCACCGCAAGTGGATTTCCGCAAGCGGCACTCTATTGGCTGAAGGACGGTCAGCCATTGAGAACGGGCGCCCGAGTAAGGACGGTCTCCAGCGAGCGTATTTCCGTGACGTCGGTCGCGAGGGAGGACCGCGGCATGTACCAGTGCTTCGTGCGGAACGAGTACGAAATGGCTCAAGGAATTGCGGAATTGCGCTTAGGGGGTAAGGCACATTCTGCTTCGCGTTCCGGTGTACAATAGTATATGTCGCGACGCTTAACGTTTGGAGAGGCCAAGCTCATAGTCGTCGTGCCTTCATCCGGAAACTCGAAAATCTTTGAATTCTCGTAAGAGAAACGATCTCTCGGTGTCGGACTAATTATAATTATAATTTTTATTTTAATTAGCATATTTGTCCGCATTTCGTGAATTATTGCACTCCAAAATTCCTAAATTAATTCGTAAAATAGTCATCGTTGGAATGGTCGGAGCATTTTCAATAACCACCCACACTGAGAGAAAAAAATAGTTGGGATAACAATCTCACTATATTTTATAGTGAGTTTTGGCCTCAAACATATTTTTGTAGTTCATTTAAACATGCAAAATATAGCAGAGTGAACAGAAATTTATAGTCATCATATTTGCTTTGTTATTATTACCATGTGTATAGTAAAGCATGCTAAGAATATAGTTGTGTACCAATATTTGTCAAATATTCCAATTGTATTAACTATATAAAATGGTTAATTTCTCTTACCCATTCCATATGTTCTATCTTGCTATATTTTTACCTCAAATGATTATAATTATTGGTAAAAATTTTACATGGGTCACTTATACTATGCCTATATCGTAATTGTCACCAACATAAATGGTAACACTTACTATAAAAATGATATTCTTAACTAATAATCATTTACTATGTCATTATAGTTCCAAATATCATACATTTTTCTCTCAATGCATCATCCGGAAACTCGAAAATCTTAGAATTCTCGTAAGAGAAACGATCTCTCGGTGTCGGACTAATTATAATTATAATTAGCATATTTGTCCACATTTCGTGAATTATTGCACTCCAAAACTCCTAAATCAATTCGTAAAATAGTCACCGTTAGAATGGTCGAAGCATTTTCAATAACTTTTAACCACTCATTTTTAATCATCTGAATGAAGTTATTCTTATCGCGATAACACACACTCGTACGTAATTACTGTTTAATTGCAGCAAGCATTTATATCTTGTAACGCTGCAATTATTTGTCGATCCGGATATAAAAGAAAACCCCTTGTTTACCGAGCGATCGATAAATGTGTTTTGCCGCTGGTTAATACCGTGGTGCTCTTTTCCCATACGATCCATTCCACGGTTCGCGTGCTATTTTATCGTAACGCATTCTCCATCAGGAGGCAGCAGCACGACTTCCCTGCAGGCTACGTGCCATTTTTGCGGGGAAGTGCCCTCATCGCTCTTCCGATTGTGCTTTACGGAGCGTGCTCCCATCTGTGGAACGATAATCGCGGTCTCGGTTTCGATTAACTCCGGTTGAGTTTCGTTTGCAGCGGCAGCAAACGGCGTATGCCAAATCGCCCTACCTAACTTTAACAATTGATTTCCGCTATTTGATCTAACCCCAGCACAGATTCTTACTTAATTTCCGAATTATATAAATTGTAAAACCCCGCACATTTAACAGAATATTTAGCGTTAAATTACGTCGGTCGTCGTCATCATCATCGCGCAATCGAGAATTGTTATTTAACGGCGGCCCGAAACGCGTCTAACAATTCCCGCTCGCGCGTTTATTACGGGGAGAAAAAAGGGAGTTCGGACGAGCGATCGCGTGTTTGGCGAACTTGATCAGAAACTTGGTTTGCTCGCGGTTTGAAAATGTTGGTTAACGGCTGCGGAACTCGGTACATGTGCGGAGGAGGGCTGCCTGTTTGCGCAGCGTTCCCTCCGTAACGTATTTTCCATCGGCCGGTCGTTTCGCCGCGGGATACGTGCCATTTTTGTACGAAAATGGCCTCGTTTGCTCTCCCGTTCGCAAACCCCCGATATGAGACCTCCACCGTCGCGCATCAATGTCCGATGGACAACCGCACGAACTCGCGAATTTGCCCCGGAATATAATAAAAGCGATTTACGATAGGTTTCACCGATAACATCGCGGCCAAGCACTGGACGGATCGCATGGGTAACATATGACACGCGAAACATATCCAGTAACTTAGAGCGCGGTGTTTCATGTGAAAAAAAAACTCTCCCGTGAAATTTTTCGCGGAAAAACCAAAGCGTAACTTCGACACGACGCATCTATATTCGCGCTTATTAATATCTAGATTACGCTGCTAATTGCTGTTGTGTATGAAATTTCATTACATTAATAATTATACGGAGGTTGTGTACTATTATTAATTAAATGTTTAACTACATGCTCGTATTTGTACCGCTAGACGGTTATTATTTTCAATTAGATTTCGAGACATAGCTGCAACGCATAGTCCTGCCCCAGCTTTGAGTTTTTATTTTATACTTCCACCTCGGGAGAGAATATTGCTGCTGGCAAGGGAAAGCGTGCTGAGTTTCGTGCCGTTCTTACGAGCGATTTGTACATTTCTGCAAGTTCGTACGGGCTTTCGCAGCCATTAACCTTTATACGGTCGGCATTTGGTAACTTTTATGACCTTTGAAAGTTTAAATTTTCTTTCAAAATCGCTTATAGCCTGCGCTCGGCTGCCGTTCTCCCGTTGGAAACAACCGTACCGATCTAGACGCCGTGTACAGTTTGTTTCTTCCTCCGCCGTAATCCGAGTTCGGATATCACGCGCGAGCTAAATTACTACTTTCCTCCTTCCCTTTCATCCCGGTTTTCTCTTAGCTCTCGAGTAATTTTACCACTAAATTTCTCTCCGGACAGAAAAGTGTCTGACAAAATAGTACTCTATTAGATCTAAGTTTTTAAGTGATAAATCTAATTTATAAATTAAACCAGAATATATATAATATATTCTATTTATGAGTTTCCGGTCAGTTACGTTTACGAGAGCTAAAAGAAAACCAGGATCAGAAGGAAGGAGAGAAAGGATATATACAGGGTGTTAAATTTCAAACGTATAACAAGTGGAATATCTCGTAAACAATGCATTTTAGAGAAAAATGTTTCATACAAAAATTGTAGGGTTTTGAGGGGGACATAATATAGTAATGTTCGTTTGACCTTGAGTGGCGTCTCCAAGAGATCTGAATCAATTTTTTAAATGGAAATCCATATTTTTTATTGTAATATCTTTTTCTACTAATTAATTTGAACAACAATTTTTGTATGAAACATTTTTCTCTAAAATGCATTGTTTACGAGATATTTCACCTGTTACGTTTGAAATTTAACACCCTGTATATCGATATCTTATTAGGGACTTATTAATAATTAACTAAAGCGGTGTCTATACAATGAAATTTTAAGTCGGAAGACTTAACATATCGACCAATCGCAGTTGACCATTCTAAAAGTAAGACCGCAATTTTGATTGCGATTGGTCGATATGTTAAATCTTACGACTTAAAATCTCATTGTAGACACCGCTTTAGAGGATGCTTGATACTAAAACTACCAAAGCGATCGAAATGATGGATTTGTAATTTTTTCTTAATTTCTCAAATTTATGAGGAACATTTTCCGAGATTTTCCATGACTTTTTTGCAATGTATGCAAATAATAAAATCAATCGATTTTTATCTTTCTCCTTTAGCCCTTTTTTTCAAAGATATGTGTATAGTATACTTAAATAATAGAAATTAATCGTCGGTAGATCTAGCGTTGATCTATTGCCAAAAATTACGCGACGCAAACATCCGCGAGACCAACAGTGTCATGTAATCGCGCTATTTGTATCCGTAGTCCGTCGTCCCGGTTACGACGGCGGATAGAAAATTAGTAATTTACGTCGTCCAAGTTCGGAGCCGGGTGCCTATTACCTTGTCATTAGGATTCTTCCCGTCTCCATGATTTCTAAGCTGCGCGGATATAGAGTGTACATTAGGTTGGGATCGCCCGCAGCACGATAGGATAGTTAGTACCTACTACTACTACCCCCCGGATTTGCATACGCTAACGAGATTCCTGCGGTTTTGCCGATGCTTTGCATGCTAGCCGCGCGCGATTTCGCGGAGCGGCGCGACCGACTACGTCTATTTATTATGCGTCATAGATACGCCGGGGGATGAAAGCCGGTCCGCGGGAACATCTCGGCGAATTTGCGAATTTTACCGGGGCAGGGGTTCCCGCCCCGGGTGGAATTACGCGAACGTGATATCTTGTCTGTTACGATTTTAATGGCATTCTACCGTTCCGTCGGACCGAGATTTACTTTGCCCTCACTTGCTGGTGAACAACCTCGGCGCAACCTCGGAAGAATATAGGTATCGTTCATGCAAATCGCCCTTTATCGCGTGTCGTTTCTCCGAAACCCTCATTGGCATTTCGCATAAACTTCACAATCTGGGATACGACTCCGTTGCGTTCCAGGGAAATTTTTGTGCCAACCAGCGCGACCGTTGTCCGCGATAATGTTTCCCCGAAATTTGGAGAAAACAAGCGCGGCGCGGCGCCAACTAATATTAATTAGAGCGCAAGCAAATCGCATTAATCTTCATAATTATACGTCTCGGGAAAATATCCTTTTTTTTTTAATATTAAATTATTTCGGACGCGAGATTACAGAGCGTAACAAGAACTCCGCCATATGCAAAACAGAGAGATACATTATTCGCGAGATTACATCTGATACACGATAAATTATATCTGATATGCGATAATACTATTTAATCGTTTATCGAGACGATGCAAACGCGACCGATATTTCTCTCCCCCGCCCCCCTCTTGCTGTGACTCCTGCACAGATATACTGGAGAGTAAATTTGTGCTTTAATGCTGTCGGTTTATTCAGTCTTTATTTGTACAACGAGCTAGAGAGACTTTTGCCGCAATAACGTATATCATGATATTCGCCCGTTAAAACGCGGTCTTAAACATTAATTTAACGGTCCCGAGGAACGCGGCGGCGTAAGGTTTCTTCTCGCGCCCGCACCAAGAGTTCTCGTCGGGAACAGCGAGACGGAATAATCAGCCGGCCTAATTGTTAATTTACTAATGGACGCCTGCGCGCGGTCTTTTAATTATATACGAGGCAAACTACGAGCCTGATATTTGCTCCGGCGAATTTTCAACTTTTAACTATCGAGTTAATCCTAAATCCGCTAAATAACTCGCGCGACTCTTTCCCGCCTTTCGCGCGTTTTTCCCGATAGAAATTATAATGAGGGTAAGCAGAAGGGTGGGAAAGAATGTTGCGTTCTGCGCAAGTTATGCTACTGCGTCTCTCGCGTTTGGTCGGCGTTGCCACGAAGAGGCGCACTGAAATATCGCGCTTATCATAAATATTCATCAATATCGATATCAATAACGCCGACGGCGATGAAGGGATTCTCTTCGCGGATGAATACGAAAACTTTCGGTGAAGTTGACGTTATCTCAGGGCCGGTATATATCCGCGCTGCGAAGTTTACGAATTTATCATCGCATCATTTTGGAAAACCGGCGAAACGAGAGCCCGTGAAACGGAGAGCCTTATCTATTTATTTTGTCCCGCGCCGACCTCGCGATCTGTTACAATTTTTATCACTGATTATTTATTTCACGATAATTCTGTTCCGACATTATCGATAAATGAGGTATCGTCCACCATTGGTTTTCCGTCTCTATTTAGACGATTTGTAGGTAACTCCGCGGATCGACGGGGGATATTGCGACGACAATTGGCATAGTTTTTTTATTTGGATTATTTTTAAATGGCTTTCGCGATAGTCGACGAGAGATATCGTCAGGTCGCGAACTTAAATTCGTGATGGTTCGCTTTCGCGTTCGACAATCGATTTGGACGTACGTATGAAAAAAAAAGTGGAGCAAAAAAAAAAGCGCGGAAATATATGGACGCGGCTATAGCGCGTTAGACACGGGCGAAAGGCAGCGGCGCGGTGGCGGAGTCCGGGGATAAAGGGTAGCATTTGGAAACTTTGGGGTATGCGTAATCTCGCCCGTAACGTCTGTTAACAGAGATCGCGCCGCAGCTGGTCTACAGGTTTATCGAACAGACAATGCAGCCCGGTCCATCGGTTTCTCTGAAATGCAGCGCCGCGGGTAATCCCACGCCGCAAATTTCCTGGCTGCTAGATGGATTTCCGCTTCCACAAAACGACAGGCTCCTGATTGGCCAATACGTGACTGTGTACGGGGACGTAATATCCCACGTTAATATCACGACCGTGAAGCCCGAAGACGGCGGCGAGTACGAGTGCATCGCCAGCAGCCGCGCCGGGGAAGCGAGGCACTCGGCCAGGCTCAATATCTACGGTGAGTCAGCGCGAAAGTCGGAAGTCAGCAGTCAGATGTGTTTTTCCGTAATTAGAAATACTGCGGGAGGCCACGATCGCAGTTTCGGTACATTTCGAACTCGTGTTACTCATTTATCTCGAGCGAAACTTCCAAGGGGTTATTCACTCGTCTTTTGGGTGTACCACGGATTACAGATGATTACTGATTTCAACTGATTTCAAGTGATTTCTCAACTGATTTCATCCGATTTCATGTGATTTCATACAACCAACTGAATTCAAATAATTTCACAAGTGATTTCAACTGATTCCAAGCGATTTCCGAGTTATTTTCAATGATTTCAAACACAAGGTGTGTACCAGTGATTCGCTAAGTGAATAACCCCTTGGAAACTTCATCCCCGCATCATTGAATATTGAATTTGGAGTTCGATCGAAGCCGAAGGTGTCAAAAAAGTCACTCCCCTGCGCGGCGATATTAAAAATTTGTTTTATATACTTTTTTGTATCTCTTCCCGCGCGGCTTCGTCCCTCGGGAATCGAGGGAGCAGGACTAGATTTCCTGCTCCCTCGAAATTTATAACTTTATGCTGTTTCACGTGGCTGCAGCGTAACGAGCTTTACTGCTTTCTAATCTCAGGACTGCCATACGTCAGACCGATGTCGCCCGTTTCAGCGGTCGCGGGGAAGCAACTATATATCAAGTGTCCTGTAGCCGGTTATCCCATCGAATCGATAGTGTGGGAGAAAGGTAAGCATCGTGCGTCATTTCTGTTAATCCTCGACCGAATAACGGGAGAGCTTCGCGCGCGTTTATTCAATATTTCCACTGCGGCGAAAGGCACGTTAAAATCCGTCGTCAATCTTCCGCATTGATTGATAATTCCCCCTCGTAACAAGCACGCTACGCGATTTATCGCCAAGTTCGTCGAATTTATCTTACACGTTTTACGTTTGGAAATCAATCTATGCGACTGAGGATCAACTCGTGCGCCGAAAATGCGAAATATTTCGCGTGTCGCGAAACCCAAAGTGCCATCGTCGAGTATTCCAAATATTCTCGAGCGCGAGAGGGGGCCTCTTTAATCGATGCCGAAACGTTGTTATCAGGGGACGTAAAACTGCCTACCAACATGAGACAAAGAGTCGCCAACGGCACGCTGTTCATCGATACCGTGCAACGCAGCGCCGACGAAGGCACGTACACATGCACTGCCAGAAACAAACATAATTTCACGTCGCATCGCTCGGTCGAAGTACGTGTTCTAGGTAAGCAAACGTAGCCAACAGTTTCCGCATAATTTCCCGCGATATTGAGCACCGGAATTTAAAGTGTTCGTAAAATTAGCATTCGCAAATGAAGAGATCGCTACGCGGGCGCGCACTCGCGAAATGAAACGATATCGTCTCTTTGCCTTCCAAAGTAGGGAAAAGGTATTTCGCAGCCTCGTTACCGAGATAATAATTTCTTACTTTTCCAGTACCTTCAATGCGATATATTCTTATATTTAAATTGACGCAATTTTTATACGATACGATAACTGCATTGTCTAATGGCGTACACGTAAAATGTATAATGCCTATTTTTGCAGAGGTATAAGGTTTGTTTTAAATTAGGGTTACCGGAAAAATGTTTACGTGTATATAAGCTTTTTAAAAAATTTAGCAAAAAAGTCTCGCTCGCGCAAAATCCGTCGCTTTTGCAATTTGCTCCCGCGATATCGAAGCGCGATTATGGATATCACAGAGGCACACGTTAATATGCATTCTCCCTTTGTCGAACGTATTAACTATCCATTGCCCGTCACCCCGTCCGACTGTATTAATTGCAGCCCGTTTATACATAACGTGAGCGGCATGCAACGTTTGACGCGCGTTGCCGAATTTATCTTTACATAATGTTTCTATTAGGTTCATCAAGCAAACTCTATATGGTGCGTTGTTTGACGTTGGGCAGGATTAATTAGTGCGGGACAACATCGACCCGAGTCTTCGGTTTATCGCATTGCACATCGTCCCTCGGAATACATGGTGCTTTTCGCACGAAGATCCTATCGATTTATCGATCGCGTAAACGCGCGCGTTTGCAGCTCGCCGACCCGAATTCGCGCGAGCTGCGCGAAAATTAGGATGGAGAGTTTTACGTTACCGAAGGCATATATTGATGAAATTCTATTTTATTTTCTATTTTTTTTTTTTTTTTACGTTGGAGGATAACGCGGGGTGTAACGCGGTTAATCTGCTTCGGTTTTGATTGGCCATTTATTTCTATATCGCTCGGCAATTACGTCATATAATCTGGAAAATAAAAAGAGGAAGAGGGAGGATATACTGTTTAGGTTTCTGTCTCGAAACGCGAGGCACTGTGCGTGCAGTTTTCAGCACCGCCTCGTCCTGGACTCGAAGGCTTCCTCGAAATCGAGTGGGATCTTTCTCGAGAAGAACTATTTTATATGTATCTCTCTCTATATATATTTTTTTACTGTGATACAAAACGTGCGCATTGCGCGCGTAATACATATGCGATATATTTACATGACGCCCCGGAAATCGCGCTAAACCCAAACTATTTTCCGTTAGCCGGCTGTTTTTGAATGTTTAATATTTAATATCGAATATTAAACGTTTTGGCAAAACACTGGTCGAGTTGCAGGCTAAAACGCGAAATGAATTTATCGCATGCGGGGTTTGTCCGAAATGAAATTTAAACGCGATATTTCGCGCGAGATTGGTAAACATCAGGCGCGATCATTTTTCCTCCGTTCGCGGCCCGCGATCCTCTCGTCAAAGCAAACGCGCGATTTCCGGCGACGTGATACGCCGCGCGTGCTGAAGACGTCTCCGGAAATGACCTATGCACAGAGCACAGCACCTCACTGCATCGCTCAAGCATTCCTCCTTTGCACGCGCTCGCCTAACTGCTCTGTTCTACTCCACCGTATTTTTATGTACTCGCGTGTACTTATGTACATAAAAATCCAGCTGCCACGTATGTACGTAACGTATTGTACATAAGACAGACGACGCGACGTACTGCGTGCAGATGTTGCACGGGGTATTACCGCAAAACGTCTTTCAATACGATCGTATAACGCCACCCCCGTACGTGTACGGAGGACATGGTGCGCTTTTTTCTGTAACGTCGTATAGAATCCGTAATACCCCGTGTGATACGTGAAACAGTGTATAGAGTTAAATTATAGGTATTTAACACTAAACCTACCACCGCCGGTCAAATGACCGTTTTTAAACTTTTAAATTCTGCATTCAATGTTATCGCTTTTCCTCAATTGACTTCACGACTTTTTCTTAATATACATATAATCCTGTTCGGTAGAAATAGGTATATATAACATGTAATAAATTGTAAGACGACCTAACTGGCAAGAGATGGTATTCTATTTATCACTACGTATCAACCATACGGATTGTGGTCCTCTACGAGTAATAAATTTAATATAAATAATGCTAAAGCATCTATATAAGATTCTCCCCCCTCCCCCAACCCCCTTCCATCACGAAAACTGTTAAAGAATTTGTTGCGAAAAATATTACCTCAGCCAGGATTTGAACCTGGACCTCCGTGCGAGCGTCGTAGCCAGTTCGACCACCGAGGCATGTGGTAATATTTATCGCAACAACGATAAATTTATATTATATTTATACGATAATTTATATTAAATTTATTACTCGTAGAGGACCACAATCCGTATGGTTGATACGTAGTGATAAATAGAATACCATCTCTTGGCAGTTAGGTCGTCTTACAATTTATTACATGTTAATTATTTACTGGCAATTAAGGAAAATTAAAGTTTCTAGGTATATATAAATTGTCGGTAGCTTTAGTGTTAACGATAACCCCAACGGTGATCGCAGGATCTGTCAGCGTTGCCGGCGATAAAACATTGATCAGAGCGCCAAACGATAATGTTTAACGTTTCCTCCGAGTTTCCGCGGCTCGATCTCTGAAATTTTCCATTAAACGCGTTTGTACAGCGCTTGTATACGAAGTTTGTTTCGTTCTAAACACAGAGTTTATCGCGGAGATTGCGTCGGCAAGCTGAATATTCTGTCGAAAATCACCGGCGCGATTGCCTTTCATTAAAATTGCACACGTTCTTTCTCTCAACCCGCTGTCGATCTACAGACGTAACGAAGCAATGTCCCGAGAGCGCAATCTCACGTCGCGATATCGCATACGTCCGATTTGCGTTATTCGCGTGAAAAATGCTGGCTTATCGTTTGACAAAAATTTTCTCGCGACAGAGAATATACGTGACGCATAAGAAGCTTGCAGTCGTGCGTAAAGCCACCGAAAGCTGAAATCACGTGAGAATTGCAATTACCTCGAATCCGAGATCGACGGGGGTATTTTCTCGCTTTTCCGCCGGCTGATGCGCCGGCAGTCTTGATTTCCGCCGCGTCAAGACGAAGTCGAGGCCGCGAAGAAGAGATCGATTAATCTCGCCGCATCCCAGCATCGAATCCCGCCGCCGCGCCGCGCCGCGCCGCGCCGGTTTCTGACGTATGCCGTATCAGACGCGGAGTCGCTCCCCTTCTCCTGATCCGCCGCGTTGCTGCTGGATCGCGCCGCTCTGAAAAATTGCTTCCCGCTCAAGGCGCATCTGGCAGCGGCGCGTACCGACGATTACGACCGTTTATCCCTCCGCCCTTCAGACAACCGACCGAAACCGGGCCAATCCTCTTCCTCCTCCTCTCCTCCCCATGATATTCCCCGACATCAACATCGTGATTTCTCTAGTGATCTGAACTGCTTTGATGGAATGCCACCTTGTCTGTATTGTTCTTTCAGTGCCACCTAAAATCACGCCTTTCAGTTTTGCTCGCGATTTAAACGTAGGGGACCGTACTAGCGTACAGTGCGTAGTCGTGACCGGCGACCTACCACTGACATTCACGTGGCTCAAAGATAACGTCCCGATAGAGACGGTCAGGACGTTGCCGTCGTCGCAGGATGCGCCGTCGGGCAGCCGCGGTCGGTCGCCGGCCGGTCCTGGGATGGACGCGATGATTAACGGGGGCCCCAAGCTAAGGGGCCCTGCCACCATGACCGCCTCCGGCCCCGGGCATGACGAAGCGTCCTCCTCGTCCCAGAGAAAGAGCATTACCATCGGGATACATGACGCTTTTACCAGCGCCCTGAGCATTAGCACGATCGCACCCGCGCACAATGGCACGTACACCTGTCGCGTGACCAATGGCGCTGCAACCGTCGCTCATTCTGCACTCCTTCACGTCAACGGTAAACGCACACCGTTGGTGTAATTGTACGGCCGTGTTCCGGAATCGGTACTTCGCGCGGTTACGGCGAGATCCGGTCTTCTTCTTTTATTTCTTTTCTCTTTTCCTATCTTTCTCTCCTCCTCTTCTTGTCGCGCGTCACGATCGAGAGACGCGCCCGCGGCGTCGCGTCGTCCCGACGCCAAATACAGCGGCATCGTATTTCGGAACACGGAGCACCACCACCCGGTCGGCGCTCATCGGGATGCCAACGACGACGTCGGGGACGCGGAACACGCGGATGGATTCGCGCCACGTCTTGCGGAATAAGATCGCGTTGGCGATGGAGGGCGGATTATCACATTGAGATTCGCGGGCCGAGGCGTCGCTTGTGATAGGACCGGACTGGCAATTTTCCAGTTCGTTGGC
Source organism: Aphaenogaster ashmeadi (assembly GCA_003063805.1). Classification (NCBI taxonomy): domain Eukaryota; kingdom Metazoa; phylum Arthropoda; class Insecta; order Hymenoptera; family Formicidae; genus Aphaenogaster; species Aphaenogaster ashmeadi. The sequence goes on along the minus strand of NJRQ01000050.1, from coordinate 371,237 downwards.
TGGTACGCCGACGATGGAAAGTAACTGATTGATCGGCACGTAGGGAAACACCAGTGCCGCGCCGGCCATCGTTTGTGCCCTCCCCGATGCCCCGCGCCGCGACGATCGATCAATCAGCGCGTCCGACCTCGCGCGATGCGTACCGTAATCAATTTTGTTTTACCTCAAGAAAAAAGGGGGCACTCGACTAACGCCCGCCTGTAAATCGCTGTTGGCTTTCGAGGCGCGAAGGGGATTTTCGCGTGCGCGGTTCGTAACATCGTCGCGAAGAGACGCCTCGTCGTTGTTCGCCGACCGTTTGAGCGCCGACTTGCATTCCGGCTCGTCCACGATGATCTTCGATCGCCGATCTCAAGATCATCCGACGTGACCGTTTCTGCTACACGCTATGATCCAAACTGCACGCGTACTACAACGCGCCGGATCGGACTATTCTCGCGGTGGGTTCGAAAAAGGACTTGAAAAAAGGGAGAAAGGAGCGGAGTCTCATCGGCGCGCAAAACCGCAATACCACCGATTCGGCGTGTTGCCAGCTTTTTCTCAGATTACTTTCGATCTTGAATCGTTCTCTCTTTCTTTCATTCTTTCTCTTCCTGCACGCGGTTCTCTTTGCACGCCCATCTGCACGCTTTGATCGAGTTCTCCTGCAACCACTATCGATACCTATGTGTATTATATTGTGTACAATCTTGGCAATGTTTTTGGCTCCCTCCGTCCCCCCCGTATTAGCGTTATATGAGCGGCCCGAAATACTTGTCCAATCTACATTTGTCTCGATTTTCCAAGCGTCATGACTTTGCTATCAAGCGACGGCAGCAAAATATCAGGATATATTTATATTTTAGATAAATGAAGAAACACTTTTTTACGTAAAAGAGAGAGATGAGATTGACATAAATGTGTTTGAAAGTTGGGCATCTATGGCATTTAGCCGCTTGTATATATACGTATTTATCATGTTATCTACTTCTTAGACACAACACACCGACTGTGACATCGAGAGGTTGCGAAAGAGGGTGCGGGAGCCCGCACGCAAGAACGAGCGCGAGACAAGAGACTTTCGTTCGACGGAGCTCGAGAAATCTCGATGTCGCAGCGCGACCGTAAAGTTAGCGTACTGGTTTTCCTATTCGCACAGGTGTATGCATCGTCCAGCATTGGTATTCAAGAGACACGAGTAATGTTTTGACTGAATATTACATTTGCCTATTTCACCTAGTACTCCACACATGACACATGGAAATCGCTGTTAACGACATTTCTGGCGATATCCCGTAGGAAACGTATTTTATACGTTTCGTATTTTTTTTTTTTTTTTTTACGAATGACTCAGTATACACTCTGTTACTCATTAATGTGTTGTATGGTATCAAGTTTTGAGCGTTTTAATGACGAAGTCATCATTTTATTAATGTAGCAGAGTTTTATGATAATGTGTTTAAGCTCGAGGTATATCATATATATATATACTTTGTGTAATACCGTTTTCATCATCATATTGTTACGATATTATTATGAAGACATTTGTAGTGATATTTGTATCCAAGAGGCATCCGACTCGAGAGATCTCTGAAATTTTTCGGCGAAGAGGCGTATATAATCCTTCTGCATGCGTGAATTACTAAAGAGAAAAACGGGACGCTCAGCCTGAAATCGAATCACAAACATCGTTTCGCGATACACCCGGAGATCTCTCGCGGTCCTTAGATCTTGTTCCCACGTCTGAAATATTTCGTCTATCGGTAGGGCTCGGTAAGTAAGTCTGCGATACGCAACCGAGAAGCGGGAGTGTGTCTCCGAAGGAGAAAACGAAGTTGTGCAGGTGTCTCATGCCGGATGAGCGGTCGTTATGGCGCATCTCGCCAGGCCAGGATCTAGCGGTTCAAGCGACGCACCCCCCGTTCGCGTAGGGGGGAATCTATTTTCAAAGGGAGAAGCGGCAGGTGCCGTTCGTTCGCGAGGTTTCCACGCGCCGCTACGTTTACGCGAGACAATTTATTAACGCACCCCTCCGTCGCACCCTCCTCACGCAGAGGGGGAGAGGGTGCGCGAGAAAGGAGGTGGCGGGGCTTATTTCTAACTTTGCCGGGGTCTCCTCATAAAGACACATCGGCCGACATTAACAGTTATGCTCGCTCGTAAATGTTCATTTCCCAGGCTACACGGCCTGCGTTATACTCTCGGCGGGCGCGTTACGTACGTACGTATGTAACGCTGCCCGATATTTATGGCCGCGCCACAATTTTCCGCGGACCTTGCCACGCACGCGGTGCGAGGAACCGTCGCGCTGCACCTGTCCTTCTCGCGCGAAGGGGGACGGAAATCACGGACGGCGGGATGGATCGGAATAAATGGAGGGCGAGTTTATATCGAGTTTCCGCGATGTTACCGCCAGGGATTCTCCTGCGCGCGTCCTTGCGGGTTGCCGCGCTATCGAACAGATGGATGAACTGAATAAACAAGGTGGAATAAATGCGACAATGCGTAAGGTATGCGCAAGCCGCGTGACTTTGTCCCGTGACTTCGACGACGAGACCTCGTCTAATCGAACTGTGTTGTGATTCATTAACAGGTAAAATATTAACAACGAATATAGGGGAGGATGACTTACGGTATATATGGTCCCTAACGGTAACGTTGCATGCATTACGGTGTTCCCCTTTTCGCAAATCGCGAATCAATCGCGCATACAAGACGCGGTCCGAAAGACGCAAAATCCTCGATCGATGTGAGCGCGCCGAAAAACGGCGCGGTAAAACACCAGCGCAAGCCAGCAAGAGGTGCATACTCTCCATTATCATGTCACAACGTAACGTTTATAGTTCCGCCGCGGATCTCGCCATTTTTTTTCGGAGACGGTGTGATGGAGGGGCAGCGGACACAGCTTATGTGTACGACGAGCCAGGGTGACCAGCCGTTCAACATCACGTGGTTGATGGACGAGAAACCGATTCAGGTCAGACCGAGCGACGGTGGTACATCGGTGTCGTCGGTCCAGACCGCCGCCGCCGCCGCCGCCGCTACCGTCGAGACCAGCAACGGCATACAGATAAGCGACTATCCGCCGTTTTCCAGCATCCTGACGATAAATAGCGTCAGCGCTAGCCACAGCGGCAACTACACGTGCCAGATCAGCAACGTCGCTGGCCTGGCCGAGCACTCGACCAGTCTCTCAGTCGCTGGTTGGTGTCCTGAGAAAAACTGATGTAGTCGTAAGAAAACTGTGTACATAAAGCGTCCACAAATAAGAACCTTCCTTTTTCGCTATTTCCCCATCATTCTCTCTATTTTTCTGTTTATCTATCTCTCAATCTATCTCTCTACCTATCTACCTATCTATCTATCTATCTGTCTATCTTTCTTTCTCTTTCTTTTCCTCTCTCTTTTTCTCCTTCTCTCGCACCTTTGTCCCATTTTTCTTGTGTATAGGTGTGTATATACGCGTGTACTGTATACGCACATATATATACAGGTATACAGTTCGTATCACAGCGCGGAATTCGAAGAAACGTCGACCAAGGTTCGGTTTTCTTTTTTTATTTAATCCGCTCCTGTGTTCCGGGTTACTCGGACGACTTTTCCGAGCCGTTGATGACATCCCTCGAGAAGGGACGTGCGATACCGAGTCCCTATTCGCTGGATCGTAATCTTATACGTTAGTATCTGATTTCGCCAATTTGGAGCACCACTACTCTTCGTCTCTGAAAAAGTTTCCTCTTTGATAGCGTAAGTTAGATGAATCTTAAAAATTTATTTCACTTTTGTCGAAAGAGTAAAGTTTCATCGTGAAATATCTGTAAGGGTCTTAAGTGATTTCAGATTGTTCGTATAAAACTTGACGTATAAGGATTCACGTTGACAGTAGACTTTATTTTATAAAACGTTAAAGATTGAAAAATGTTTAAAAATTTCGACAGACATAAATCAGCTATATAAATATTTCAACAGAGTAGATACATTTCAAGCAGTAGTTCACATTTCACACAATACAGTACTAATTGTGAGCGACACAACAGTCGAATATGAAATTTTTATTGAAATTATTCTCTCGCTTATTTTAGGAAACATATGTATATGAAATGTGGGGAAAAAATAATTCTATTTAAATTTTGATTTTAGTCATCTGGCTTATCTAGAAAGCCAAGAAAGTGATTGATCAGGAAATCGGCTACGGATCATAATGCGATATTTGAAATAGTTTCGAGGATTAATTGTTAATGGGTTTCGCCGGATTTAGTTCTTCCTGAACTCACACTCACTGGTGAGCAATATTTTATTCACTTCCATCCATTCGATTCTAAATTCTATAGAATATCAAAAGATTCATACATTTCGTACGTATACGGCTCCACATATTACCCGGTACGTAATGGCGCCTGCTCCTAATGCGTATAAAATACGACAAGATCGCTAGGTTTTCGACATCTGAAAGCCATTAAAGATTTTCCAACGAATGTCGCGCGGCAAAGGAATTTCCTCAAAGCGAAATACGATCCCTTAACCTCGGCAAAGGTTATACGCGCGTAACAAATTGGAGGACGAATGTGCAAAGCTGCAGTTTTTCAAGAATAAACATCAAAGGAGTAGAAGTAACAATGGTAATTGGACATTTACATCTGTAAAATTAGAAAAAACAAAAATTAATGGCTATTTTTAATGGTTTAATTTGACGTTTAATGGTTTAATTGCGAATTTTTAACAAATTCAGAATAAAATGTTGAATGCGACGGATAAAGTTTTAAACATCTTGTCTGCAACGATACGAGTCTTTTACAATCGAATTTTTCGGTCCATTACGCTTATATATTCTTTGAAAGTACTCCTCTGCAGTCATATTATAGGGTACATACCAGGCTTTTTCGCAATATTTGCCAAATGGAATGCTACATGCTTTCGAGTTCGCTTTGTGTTCATCATGCAACGGAGTACCGAGTGCAGGAGCATACTGTGCTTTTCAGTTTCATGGCGCTGTAATACCTTTGCCGCCACGACTTACGATCAGCACATACGTATGTATATCCATTTCAGCGCGATCTTACGCGCATTGATATTTTTCGATTATTTCTACTTGGTTGCGTCACGTATATCCAATACAATTTACGTTCGGATGCGTATTACTTATATCTAGTTCTATTTCTTCTATTTCTTCTTCTATATTTCCGTTGTACATATCTTGAATTACTTATATCTAGTCGTACTACTTGCACGCGGTCATATCAAGTATGCCCGTTACTTACGCGCCGATGATTACATATGTCTGGTCGTACTACTTGCACGCGGCCGTACCAAGTATGTC
>NJRQ01000050.1:314016-365841 GCA_003063805.1 Aphaenogaster ashmeadi | reverse complement strand
CGTTACTACTTACGCGCCGATGTACTACATATGTCTGGTCGTATTACTTGCACGCGGCCATACCAAGTATGTCCGTTACTACTTACGCGCCGATGTACTACATATGTCTGATCGTACTACTTGCACGCGGCCATATCAATTATGTCCGTTACTACTTACGCGCCGATGTACTTCATACATCTAGTCGTACTACATGTACTACAGACTACTTACATGTTTTGCCTCCACGTTTGGGACATCGAGTTCGACGGAAGCAATTCGGCGAAAATACCCATTAATTGTCCTCGTTTTTTTTTAAGCGTATAAAGGCGAGATTGAAACGGCAGAGAAGGAAAGGTCGATAAGTCCGAAATCGCAGTCGCGCTATCGAAAGCAATACCTGGCATGGTGCCGCCATATCCCGATTTCTTTCGTTCATCTCCGAGGATAGCTCGATAGAATTTTCATTTGCCGTTGGAAATCGAGGATCAGGCAAGGAATGCTTCGACAGATGACACGTGTAGACGGCAGACGTATCGCCGACTTTACTTGTTTGCATGCTCGTCAGCGAGAGATAATTAGAATTTCACGTTATTAGAACAGGACGGTTCTATTTGCGAATTTTAACGAGAGGGTGATATCTTTTGATAAGCGAAGTAATTCAACAGTAGCACACACGGCCTATTCCAGAGGCCGTTGATCCGATGTGCCGGTAAGGCCCAATATAAAATGTATTGACTCTTGATATCGTCCCCTATGTTCCGTACGTTTTCCACAAGCAGCAACACCGCTGAGAGATCGATGTAGACCTCGAAATTGAGATATTCCAGTCTTGAGCGTAGAAGTATTATCCCACGTGTTCGGATTTTTAAAGGACGTTTCCGCGAATGTACTAGGTAGAGTATCGTAGCGAGTTGATATTCGAGACGTTGTGCTAATGTAATGCAACAATTGTCTATGACACGGGTGTGCATAAGCATGCATTCGCGTAGTTAACCTGTTTCTGGTTACAATGCCCCTTTCCCCCCTTTTTCTGCGAGAGCGACTTGGAATGACGATGGAAGAATGTAAAAGTGATACTCCTCCTTACTACATGTCTTTCTATTTTCGTATCATTACGGTACATTGCCACCGGTATCGTTTGCGTTAGTCGTTGTCTGGAAGCATTTTATATTACATCCGTTTTACAGATCTGTTTACTTGGAATGGTGCTTGCGTTGTTACGTTCCTTATGATAATGACCAACTTTGCATTTTTGCATGATATTACGTTCTATATACTCGTACTATATTATGTGTATTATATTTTCTCGACATATATTTATATAGTTCAATTTATACTAACTACTCTCATGTATTTTAGACGGACAGTTTTTCTTTCGTTAAAAGATAATCCTTTCTTCCCATTTATATTTCCCCTTTATCGTATATTCTATGATTTACTAGATTATTTATAGTTAGTGATTCTTTATTTACGTAGGTTTAGTCATAATTTCTCTCTCTATCAAAGATGCATGCTGTCGTTTATTTTTGATATCCTAAATATCCTAAATTTTCATTTTCTTGATACATATTTAACATGCTTGAATTCCTAATGAAATTAAAAGTAGTTAATTGCGGAAAAATCCACTCTCGTTTATTTTTCATATTTATACATAACATATACATAACATCGTCAATTCAAGTAATTTAGTCGTAGCCTTAATGGGTTCCGTAGTATAACACTGTTACAATTTTCAGCAAATCGTGTAAGTATATAATCTAGTTGAAAGACAGAGATGCATGCATTACATGATTATTAACACATTAGGAGAACATTAATTTAGTCATTGCCGTCGGTATTCGTCACCGTTTATATCGCAGCAAAAGTATCGATCCGATGCTTGAATATATAGGGAATGACTGTTCAAATAAATAACCTGTCATATCACATATATTTTTAGACCGAATTGATAAAAGATAAAATCGTGGCCGGGCGGTGAAATGAAAATCGATACCGTTTGACGGTTTTACATGATATTATCTTTAGGAAATAACGGGATAACGCGGGATAAATTGCGTATTACTCTCAATATTCCGCAAATTAAATTAAAAGGAATTTGTAATAAATTTGTAATATAGCAATGATTACACATTGATGTACATTGTTCTTGTTTTTAGCCGTCATGATTGCTTAATTATAGAAATGTAGGATCTTTGTAATATTTGCACGAGCGCGGCCAACGTACGTCTTCGACGGCCATTACTTATTTAATGGCCAATCTTTCAAATGTACGGCGTCATTGCAAATTCCTGAGAAACGAGACGAACGGTGACGGAAACGAGGGGGCATCGAGTAAGATTCTGACGGATACGAATTCGAGCGAATGGAAGATTCTAAGCCAATCGGTTCGTATTTTTAGTACCTCCGAGGTGGACCGTGGAACCTATCGACCAGAACGCGGTTGTAGGTCACGGCGTCTCCATCGCCTGTCAGGCCGAAGGATTCCCCATTCCGACTGTGACTTGGAAGCAATCTATCGGTAAGTCACGACTCCTTAAAGGTGGGATCTCGGAGGAAGCTCTCCCCCCCCCCCCCGTTCCTCCTTTCCCGACAGCGTTACGAGAGATGTATTACCTCTCGGACGTGGCTCGAGAAATGAGAACGCTCATTCGCACCTGATCTCTCTAAATGTAAAACGGATATTCTTAATAGAGGCAAGCTGCCTCTCGATTTTTAATAAGAACAACTGACGATATGAACAGCTAATTTCGTTGACTTTTCGTCTCTTCATGAACAATCACAGACATGAGTGAAATATTTGCACCACAGATCTCGTTTTTAACGTGTCGCATATCGATGTGTTAAAAACCTCTCATATTTCAAATGTCGCGCTCGATTATTTATTCCGAGTCGACTTTAGTAGGTACGAAGTATGCCGCGGGTATTATTACATTTTCTAATCATCTCCTCCTGTCGATTAAGCGAAAACTTTGTTTGCGCGAACATTACGTAATTTTCATTTAAGTTACGACTCTCCGGCGGAGCGTCGACGGGAAAAAAGGACGCGCCGGGAAACAGTAATCAATCACGAATTTCGCTGAATCGCCGGTCGTCTCCACGGACAGATATCCAGTCGTAGTCAGAAAATAAGTCTCGCTCAACGGATAGAACCGTATAATTAATTTCGTCAATTCGCCAAGCGCGGATTTGATGTGACGTACTTTCGCGAGGGGTCCTTTCTTTCCACCTCTCTATTTTTCCTCCTGCAATCGCGACCTCGCTTCGCGCGGGATGCATCTTTCAGCCTGATTGTATTCTCGCCAACCAATCGTTCCTCGCCCGCGGCTACGTCATGTTGCAAAAAAGCGCTTTGTGTGTTTAGCACGATGCGGTTACAGTCGCAGTGACGAGACTATAAAGTTCCTAAACATTTTCGTTAATTTTAATTAACCACGGCAAGCAGATGAATACGCATTTGTTCGTAAAATGCTTTCAGCGAGTTGGTCGTGTAATCATGTTATACTTACGTAAGCGTTTCCACCGCACGTTATATTCTGATATATTTTAAGCGTTCTCGTTATTCAAATATTAATCCGTAAAAGTTCTCCCCATCGTCCGAACACGTATCTCAAAGTTACCGCGAAAAAAAAGCAGATATCGCGTGGATATTTATGTTTTTCATCATTCACCATGTATCGGGAAGGATGTCGGGAACCATCGATCCGCCGTCGAGCGATGTACGCCATGCAGACACCGGCATCGAACGCGAAAAAAGGAGCTACGGCTTGTCAAGGGAAGACGTTCTACGATCCTGTCACGATATATATCAGACAAACGTGGAGCGGAACATCGCGGTTTTGTTAATCTCCGGGATATATTGTTGCTACTCGCCACCAGGGTACGTATTATGAATTTATTCGGAAATGATTCCGTTCGGAATGATAGTCACTTGTCCTATGCTTGTCTTTGTCATTTCCTTGTTATGTCCTTAGCCTTGTCCTTCATTTTTCGGAATCATTCCGAACGAAATCGTTTCCGAATAGATTCATGATACGTGTCCAGGTCGAGTGTGAGAGAGAAACAAATGCAATTTGCATCAGTCGGGAATGCGACGAGACTGCCGTAAGTTTCGATAAGACATAATTTCTCGGTAGACTCTTGCGAAAAGACTGATTACTCAAAAGCGACGCTTTCGAAATATTTGGTTTACCTTGCCCAATGGGAGCTCTCTCTCGCGAAGTAAATCTTTACCGTTTGAAGTTACGAGGGTGGTACATACTTTGATACATCTTCCGCCCGTTCCGTCCGTTTATTTATGAAAAGATAGAATAAGCGAATAAAGTCTACGCGGGCAAAGGCGTTCCCAAGCATGCGCCCCCGTGTACTTAGTATTTAGGTTCCAGCACGTTACGTTGCAGAAATCATTTGGACATTCATATATTCAGAAATGCGTTTATAGAACATCTCGCGCGCTTAAGGAACTTTTTTCCGCGTTATTTCTCGGCATTTAAGTTGGTGTACAACAGGATGTTTTGTAATGGGGCGTAAACAAGGTGATACTTCATGCTGCGAACTGAGAAATAATTTTTCCTCCGGCGAAACTTAACGTTATTTTTTCGCAGTTTATAAAGTTCTAAAATTAAATATCTTGGTAGCTGAGTGTGCCTCCAAGTCGAAACGCTGTTAAAAAGTAAAGTTTACCTGAAATTACGCGAAGAATAAGATTTCCTTATCCATCGCGCATCTGTAAAACATTCTCCCCTCCCTAAATATCTGATTCTCTTTTTTCTTATTCTAATTTTTGATAAATAAATTTGGAATATCGTCGATAAAATATAAACGCGTCGTACAGCGAGTTTTAATTTCTACCCTTCTTGGTTTCCGCGTGATTCGTGCTGGATCTCGACAGAACTCGTAGAACGTGGGCGTAATAATTTTCGTGAACGTGTCTATTATGCAGAAACGTAAAGATGTATCCTTGCTTATTTAGGTGAAACTCCGGGTGACTACAGAGAGCTGGGATACGGCACGGAGGGCGCCGGGGTGGCCAGAAACGGATCCTTGGTGATCCCGCGGGTATCGCGGGATCACGCCGGATTCTATCTATGCCAGGCGAACAACGGTATCGGGCCTGGCCTCAGCAAGCTCATTCGGCTAACGGTTCATGGTAAAATATTCACGCAACCTAGAGTTACCGTCGCCGTCTGGATCCCGGATCGATATTCTCGGATGGATATCCGGGATTCGCGTAGAGCCGCGCTCTGGATCATCCGGGGTGATCGAAACCGAGTGTGGTTCCGCCGTGGACATTACGCGAAAAGTGTCCACCGTAAAATTCTTTGTATCGCGGAATATCATCTGTCAGGCGCTATATATCAGAAATTATCTCCTCCTCTCTCTCTCTCTGAAATTATCTTTGGAGATTTAATGGAGAGGGCAGGAATTTAATTTGTTATTACACGATATTCATACGTAGGCGGCGATATGTAATGCAACAGTCATGAATTTAATAAATTTGTTAATTTGAATTCACACACACACGGGCATGTCCGCCGGAAATTTCAATAGCATTACTACAATATTCGTCACTGGATAATTGCTTCGCCTCACTGCATGAAATCCTCTCTCTGTGAGAGCGGGATACACGCGCGCGCGCGTACAAACACACGCGCTTACTCGGAATAGCATCATGCGTCGATAATTGATCTTTTTTTTCGCTTGGCTACGAAATAAACGCGCATTCAACAAAGTACCGTAGATTGGCCGTGCGATTTCAACGCAAACAAAATTGAATTGCTCGTTTATAATTACAAAAAGGGACATCGGCGAGTTATAGTGAAAATTGGTTTTATTGTCTTGTCCTTTATTTGACGTTCATTGTGCGCGCAGTGAGTACCGTGCGAATGTTCTGATGAAAAATTCTCACTGCAGCGGGCCCCCAGGTGACAGTAAGGACGAGGCAGGAATCGGTGCGACGAGGGGAGAGCGTAATATTGCGCTGCGAAGCCGAGGGAGACGCGCCTCTTGATCTTAGCTGGCGTGTTCGTGACAGCAAGATCGATCCTAATTACGACGTTAGGTTCGTATCGGAATTAATTATGCGTCTTTCGCGTGAAAGCTCACAGGTTTGAAATGCGCATACCGTTTGACGCAAGCACCATTTTGACGCTACGTTATCGCTTGTGCATTAATTCGCGAAACGTTCAAAGCAAAACTAAGTAAAATTTGCTATTCGTAGAATTCGTTTTAGATACCTAAATCCATATCTAATGCATTTTAGAAATTCTACTTCATGCTTTATAAAACAGGTTTATATTGAAATTTTTAAACTATTAAGTGCAGCTTATTTTAGATACATGACATTCTGTATTTAAAGTGAATCTTGCAAATTATTTTAGTCTTTTCTATGTTACAAATCTGTTTATAATTGTTAAATTATTTATGCGGTACTTAATACATTTCATATAGCAGAACATACAAATTCCATTATGCATATATGTATATAAAGAGAAAGAATTTTACTCTGCCGCAGTAAACCATCACCGCTACTGTATATTCGATGTGAAAATGGCCAAACTTCACTATTATACTATAACCAATTATTTGATATTACCTCAAAACCTGTTGTTGGTAACGGGGAAGTAGTACCGGCAAAATTGTTTGTAGAAGCGTTCGTGGACTCGTTAATTTACCACTAAAGCAAAGTAGTCTATCCCCGGAAAATGCATTTCGCCGCTGTAACGTCGCTGTTTTGATGGCGGAAGAAGAATTAATTTGTTATAACGAAACAACACCCGCAGCATTCTGGAAGACTCTAATTTCAACTATTAAAATCAATATCCTTGACTCCGAGTTATCTCGGAGTTAACCAATATTTGACGAAAATTCGTTGCGACGGTGGAATACACGAAGTAATCAACAGATTTCCTTTCTCCGTAATTAATTCAATTTAAATGCAGGTTCCTGCTTAAGTCTTAGAGAAATTTCGGACCTCTCAGCCCCGATCGCCGTGTATCGATTAATCGCGTGACCGCTCCTCTCTCTGGTCCAGGTACGCGGTAGACAATACGGCGGACGTTTCGGGACGCGCCACCACCGAGCTGCGGATCGTGCAGGCGAACCACATGGACCGCGGCGACTACGTCTGCGTCGCCGCGAATGCGTACGGCCGCGACAAGGCGACGATCCACCTGCTCGTGCAGGAGCCGCCCGACTTCCCACGCAATCTGCACGTGGCGGAGCAGGGCAGCCGGTCGATCCTGCTGGCCTGGTCCTCGCCGGCGACCGATCGGGACGCGAGCCACGTCAGCTCGCCCATCACCAACTACATCGTGCAGTACAAGGAGGCGCAAGGTACGGACCATCCTTCCGCCTTTCGTTTGCCTTTTTCGGTGTATGCGCGCGAACCTCGGTCACTATCGATCGAAAGAGCCGAGAGCATCTCGTTATAGATCGTTGCATTCCTGGCCGACGGCACCGATTCCTCGGCACATTGACTGCCACATCACGTATAAATCGCACAAGCTTAGAGTACAATTCGCGGAATAAAAATCAAGTCTGAAAATTAATGTTCAAGTCGACTAATTTTCAATAACCTGTCAATTAAGCGACAATAAAAGTCTTGGAAATTGGAAATAGACTGGCATAGTTTTCTTATAAAAGCTCACGGTTGATAAAGGTAATGGAGATACCTCAGAGTCTTAAAGTTTCATGAGTATAAAAATTGTAATATGAATTTTCTCAAACTTGCGCGACTTGACAGTTACTGCAACGTTACTCTGAAGATACCGAGTAATATCGCGTTTCTTTTGAAGTTACGATGCACGTCTGCGTGCGGATGATATCTCCCACTTTTATTTCGTTTACGTTACCCAATTTACAAACAGCGAATGTAACCGTGAATTAAGCGAAAAATAAAATTACGTCGTGCAAATTGCGTAATTCTCAGGGAAACGCTCGAGTCAGCTCCAGATGATGTGGCGGTGAATGCGCCGGAACTGGGAGACCTCGCGGCGCCTCGCAAATTTCGGGTTTAACAATAAAAATTCAAATTTTAATTTGAGTGCGCCGATCTAGCCCGCGATCAATATAGTTCAAGTGAGGATGCGCGTAAATACGGAAGAGATTAAAAACGTTTGTTTAATTTCCTATTTACTGTTGGCTTACGCGATTAATCCCAACGGCTGATGTAAATATCGCGTTATAGCAGCGCATATTGGTGAAAATAACACCAGATTTTTTTTCGTGCTTACTCGAACGATAGCTCGAAGAGGGAGAGAAAGAGAGAGAGAGAGAGAGAGGGAAAAAAGAGGAAGGAATATCGATGTACAGTGTACGGTTTATTGCGCCCCATTACATTTCTCGATCCATCGTCATTATACGTGTACGCGCGTGTTCACAATGCGCTTGGCATTTCTATCATTCGGCTCGGGATATCATATCGTGAACGTTGAAGTTAACACTACGATGTCTTCAGCGAAATTCGCATTCGTATTCGGGAATGTAACGTCGTGGCTTTTGCCACCGCGGGGAATCATTAATCATTTCATCCCTCCATGCTGCCCCACGTCCCCCACTATATTCGTTTAGGATTTTAGGCGCTACATTTATCTCGGATTTATTTCATGGCTTTTACCCGAGCCCGCCCGCTCCTCCCGTTTCTATCGGCGAGAACACGTCGTCAGCCGATGTTTAAACAAACGCACGCTGGAAACGCTCGAAATTCCATTAACGTGAATAACATAATGTGTATCTCATTAGTAAGTAATAACGCAATCGCGGAATGTGTGTCTACCCGATGAATGTCTATGATGAAGTATTTAATATTCTAATTTCCGACTCGCTTGTAGTAGTAATTTCGGAAGAACGTAGAAAATGAAACGGAAAACGATTTTATAAAAAGTTGCAGGGCGAGTACGGCGGCTCTTGAAACATCGACAAATACAATATATCGCGCTATGTATTTTAGAGAAATTGATTGATAATTTAAAAGATATAAATAAATTGACGAATTGCTTCATTCTGAAGATACACATTAAAAATATCTCCTTTGTGATACGGGAATAAAAAGACACAAATCATATACATTAATATAATTATTGATAGTAATATATTTTGTTGTCTATAACGAAGAATATTTAGCATTTTATTTCGCATTTATTATTAGGTAATTTAACATTTTATGAAAACATTTATTCCAACATTTCGTAATTTAAAAGGTATAAATAAATTGACGAATTCCAATTCATTCTGTATGAAGATAGATATCAAAAATATCTCGTTTATGATACGGGAATAAGAAGATACAAATCAGATACGTTAATATAATTATGACGTATATTAATATACTTTGTTCTCTGGAACGAAGAATATTTAGCGTTTTATTTAGCACTTATTATTAAGTAATTTAGCATTTTATTAAAACATTTCATTCCACGGCAAGCATAAACTGGATATTTTCCCTCGTAATGCGCTGTTTTGCAACGTCGCTCCAAGATGCACGCGTGCAACGTAACGCGGTGCATTCTGTCGCATGAGCTGCGGCTGTCAAGAGCAATGGTAATTACATCGCTGTGTCTCTTGTAAATTCACGTTGAGTTGATTCTATATAATAAGCGCCGTGAATTTGTTCATGAGATTCGTACACCCATGTAATACGCGCGGCCGCAAAAGCAGTTCCGTTCTTTGACGTTCCCTTCCGCGTGTTTGCGTTCGAGGAAGCAGCGCGATTTACGTTTCTCATTGATCAATTCGTTCGCAAAAGGAGCCGTTGAACGTTTCGTTTTCATCGCGGCGAAACTTGCTGGCGTTTTACGGGAGATATTTTGATCTTCCCTCCGCATGAAAATTTCTTAATTATTATTCATATATATTTTAACTCGGCGATATTTCATGTCTATTCATATCTTTAATATAATCTCGTTTCTCCTTCCTCGCTTTCAACAGCCTTCTCCCCAAGCATGCGAATTAGAATTATTAAATTATAATTCATACGACTGTGCGAGCTGTCGAAATTTTTTTTATGGAGATGTAGAGGAGAAGCACTTTATTTTCCGAGGCGCGCACACACCCGACCCGGCATCTCCGACGTTGGCGGTTTTCGTTACGACAGCTAAGACAAAGTTTTCTGTAAAGTCGTTTGCGAATCTCTTCCTCCTCCGCGTCTTTGTTTTACAAACACCCCCTCCTCCCTTCCCGACTACCGGGGGCCACCTTCCCCACTCACTCGCCCTATTTTCATGCCACAAACTTCTCTTTGAAACGCCCCTTGCCCTGGCCGCTCGTTAACTTTGGATGTCCTCATTTACGCCTAATCGACTCGAGTCTCCCCGCCGGTGTTAAATTATCGAACTTAACGCACGAAGGGGCATGGAAGCGTCGTGGTGTTAACGCGCATAAAACATGTTCTTGAGGCAAGCACCGTCGAGAATTATTATCGCCCTTACCAAAATCGAGTCTCGCGAGGATCGAGATTTCCGAGGATACCGGCCAAACGATGATAAATTCGATGCCCTCGACGTACGTTCCGTATAATTTACTCCGCGAAATACATGCATTATCCCGGTACCCGCAGTGTACTATTTTTATGTCCATTTATTCGTATTGGACCTCTGAAGTCGCGCGTCCCTAAATTACAGATTGAAACTAGAGACAATGTGCATCTCCGGGATCTCGCGCTTCCGTCGCGAGTAACAGCACCGAATTAATCTCCAGCTGAGTGTCGGCATATTTATCCGACTGTGTACGTCTGATATTTATTACCGGCTACCTGTGCACGAGTTTGTACCGGCTCTCATCCCCCATTAAAATGTCATTCGCTTGATCGATTCGTCCACTCATCGCGTACGATCCGTCTTTGCGGGCAACTGTTAAACTACGAATCACGCCGCGGAGAGAAGCGAAATAGGTTTATCGACCAGAGCGACGTACAAGTTAATTCCGCGCGTCTCGGAACGTCCGGATTTTCGCGTGGGGGATATAGACCTCGCCTCGCGAGACTCGGCCCCCGCGATTAACGCTTAAGAGCATCGTACTGCATCCTTCTAAGCGTTGTTGCCTTTTGCTGGAAAGACGTGTGGCATGAGCACAACACGCAGAAGCTGGTAGCCGGAGACAACACGGTCGCTCGGGTATCGCCCCTAAAACCCGCGACTACCTACCACTTTCGAGTGCTTGCGGAAAATCATCTTGGAACATCAGCGCCAAGCGACATCCTTCATGTCAGTATCAAAACACTCTGTCGAAAGACAAAGAAATAGAAAAAAGACACACACACACACACACAAAGCATGATCGAAAGAAAAAAAAAAGAAACGAAACTTTCACATTATCACGAAGTCATTAACGTTGCGCTAACGTCAGACGGATTGTCTTTTTTTTTCACGTGCGCCGTGGGGGCGTCTCGAAATTTTCGAAACAGGTGCAAACGGATGGTGAAGTGCCCGGTGGACCGCCCAGGCACGTCTCCGTGGAGCCCCTGGGCCCGCAGCAGCTCAAGATCACGTGGCAACCGCCGGATCGATCCCTGTGGAACGGCGAACTACTCGGATACACCATCGGCTACACCAATCTCGGGTATCGTTATCTGCTTACCGCTCTTGAACCACGGTAGTTTGCGGCGTTTAGCGTCCATCACGTCGAACCCGAGGAGTCTCGAACGTTGATCGTGATGATCCGTTCGCGCGGGGATAACACGTTGCAGCGAATTCGAACAAACCGAGCCACGTTAAACTCCGACACGTTATATCTTCGATAATATTGATTTTGCGAGAGGATATTTCGGGAAACTGGAGAACCGTGAGAAAGATGTTTCAGGAGACGCCGAGATAATCTTAGCGTGTATCACGTTATTTTCGAGGAAACGACGACGCAGACGTTTCTAGACGATTTTTAGATTTTTTGCTAATAAAATTGTGGGTGATGAGATCGTCAGAAAACGAAAAAAAACAAATCGATAGCATAATTTCTTTCCAAAATTGGCTTAAACGTCTCATTCTGTACATAATAGATCTTGTTTTTCCGAAAGTCAGTTTCCGAAAATTGTTCTTCCTAAAATAGAATTAATCTATTTCGCTGAAAAAGATAAAACTGACGTGACGAAAGTTTCGCGACGAAACTTTTTAAATTAGGCATAATAACGTTTGCGCAATGACATTTTATACCAGAATAATTGGATCATACTTCGATGGTCTGATCGCGCAGAAAGTACCATGAATTCTTAAAATACCTTTTGTCCGAGCCCCGCAGTTATATTCCATTGAATTTCGAGATTGTTACTTCCTCCATTATACTCGAATCGGACGGCGGAACGTAATAAATGCGGACGATAAGGACGATTTCCGGTAAACTTTGGCGACAGTGACTTTCATGCCGAGGATTTCCCGCTCTTAGACAGCGCCAACTTGCGAACAATAGGATGTATAAGAGGAGGAAAGATGGTTTATATATTTTAATGCGTACTATCTATTTGTTGCACTGTTAACTTCGAAGTCGTTCAGCTATAGCGCCTGGAGACAGGAGGACAAGTAGACACTTGTCTCTATACAATTTAAAACTCGTAAGAACACGATTCGGTCTTTCTCTCTCTTGAAAAATGAAACTTTTTACGATCGATTGTTTACAACCCGATTTAATAGCTTCTTTTCTCGACACACCCTTCGTGTTCGCGCGGTTGACATAGATTCCCAGCGCTGTCGATTGCCTTCGCGCTTCTCGCGTTATCTTTTCGCTCCAACGAACCGTGGTTCGCGGCTTTATTTCAGAGGAGATGATCAATTGACGAACACGACGCGAGTAGGAATCACAGGAAATGGGGACGGCTCGCACGATTACAGACTAACCGGTCTACGAAAATATACCCAATATAGCGTAGTAGTGAAGGCGTTCAATAGCAAAGGAGACGGCCCGGGATCCGATCCCGTGACGGCGCACACGTTCGAGGACGGTGAGTGGAGAACCCCTTCACTTCTTCATTTTAGCTTCATTCGAGCTTTTTGTGGGATTTCATGTTAATAAAAATATTAAACAAAGCAATTACGGCGTGCCGCTTTGAGGTAGTCTCTTTGCATTTTGATTACGAGCTAAATGTAATTGAGAATTGCAAATGTGTGTGGATGAGATCAAGTTTCATTACAAATTAATATCATAATTTAAAGTTTGTCGTATACAGCATATTGGTATACAAACGTTCAATACGATATATAATGCATAACATTGAACAACGGCAATCATTTGCGTAATGATATTGGGTTATGGAACGAGCTTTTACGCGACCCAAACCGTAAATTGTTACAAAATTCAACATTGACTACAATAATTTTTTATTGTGTTTTTTCACTTTACTATTTGACGACCTAAATTTTGCCAGGCTGCAATATGTTTTAATCTAAATCACAATTTTTGCAATCAAAATTCTCTTATGCTCTTATAATTTCATATCTTTTCTGCAACTTGGTTGATTACGTTTTAACTATTCAGCTGCTCACACAAAATTGGTTAATGTTTTAAATATTTTATACAAAATTTTAATCCGACAACAGAAAGACATGGACATATAAAAATAAATTTTCATAATTACTCTTGAATCAACATAATTATTTTTCATATCATAATTATTCTTGATATCATTTAATATAATAATTAATTTGTATAAATGATTTCATTTTTGTTATTATACTTTGTTATTATACAATTATAATATTTCTATATGTATAATAAGCTTCTGAACAATTCTTTTGTAATTTTCGAAACACTTGGCCAATTTCGTGAATCGCCGCGAGCTCGATAGGAGCTCTGGGTATGTGTGGGCTGTACGAATAACATAAACTCGAGACCACATTTTTCGACACGTCAAAGGAGAGCAATGCGCTACAGCGATTTACGGTACCGATTTGACATAGTTCCAAGTGCGCCACCGCAGAATGTAGCTTGCGCCGCACTGAATGGTCAGAACATCCAGGTGACCTGGAAACCGCCGCCTTCCGACAAAGTTCACGGGGTCGTGCTGGGGTACAAGCTGCTGTACGAGGCCGCCTCGGACTCGCAGACCGGCAGGGAGACGAAAGTCAGTCATGCCCTCAGCACGGTCCTGCACACCCTCAGCCCGTACACCAACTACACGGTGCAGGTGCTCGCCTATACCAGGGCCGGGGACGGCGTCGCGAGCAGTCCCGTGTCATGCACCACCGGGGAGACCGGTAAATGGCGCTTAGCTTACTCTTTAACCCTTTCACCCCTAACCCGCCGACTTTAGTCGTCATCTGCGAAACGACCTGCGGATACTAACGCTGACTTTAGTCGTTATCCGCGAAACGACCTGCGAGTACTAGCGCAGACCATAGTCGTCACCCGAAAATGCAATTTATTGTTATTAACCCTTAATCCTTAACGTGGTACGGTATGTGATACCGCCCGCAGCTTTCAAGATGACGATTCGTTTTTTCCCACCATATTTGTCAGACTCAATTTTTAGGATTTTAGTTTTAAAAAATGGCAGAAGATCATGAATGTAATTTTGTAAAAACAAAGACTGTAATTGAACTATAAAAGAAAAGAAATAGAAATTAATATCTATATATCGCACCTCGTGAGTTAAGGGTTAACAATTGTTTTTATATATCAATTCCATTTTGTTTCTACACTGCGGAAGTTATACCTTTAAATAATTTTTACAAAGACGAAAAATTTCATGATGTAGCAATGAAAAATCGGCGTTAATTTGGCACAGACTTTGTTCGCCGATTGTACGACGTCTGTCAATAAAGTAATGAGACTCTTTTTTTCCCGCCTGTTGTGGCAATCCTGCAGCCTTCTATCACAGACTATATTTCACGTTGGTCCTTTCCCCACCACAACTCCAACTTGCACGGTCCTGCAATCTCTCAATCTAAAGTAGCTGATTGATTAATGAAGACGTGCGTGTGCTCCTCGTCACGAAAATGGAATCGCGGAATACCATTATAAAGAAATATAAATACCATTATCAATACCATTATAAAGAAATTCTCGAAAGACTTCGAAAACGGGTAAGGAGGCTGCGGCAGCACTGAAATGCCTTTGGACTCAAAAACTGCCCTACAGACAGTGCAGTATGGGATGGCGCATTATCGTGATGGAGAATCCAGTTGTCGGCAACGTTTGGACCAACGCCTCCTTACCCGTTTTCGAAGTCTTTCGAGAATTTCTTTATAATGGTATTGATAATGGTATTGATATTTCTTTATAATGGTATTCCGCGATTCCATTTTCGTGCCGTCTTCATTAATCAATCAGCTACTTTAGATTAAGAGATTGCAGGACCGTGCCAGTTGGAGTTGTAGTGGGGGAAGGACCAACGTGAAATATAGTCTGTGATAGAAGGCTGCAGGATTGTCACAACAGGTGGGAAAAATCAGTCTCATTACTTTATTGACAGACCTCGTATACGTCCGCGGCTCACAGTCCCGTATAGTGGTAACGTAGTGATGGCCAACGCTGCCGTCGTGAAAGTGTTAATATTGATAATATTGATCTGCAGTTTATTTTCGACACGTTTATTTAAGAAAGCACATTTAATAAAGCATATTTCGAGAAGTTTAAGGCAAAAACCGAGTAGATAAATTCATAATTTGTGAGATCCGTTTAAATGCAACTTCGTGTCTAATGCAAATGTTACGTGGTCTATCCGTGCTCTGAATCTCTGTGAAGTCATTGACGAGCACTCTAGGTGGTACTCTGTCGACAGTTCCCGACGCACCGGAACGCGTGAAGGCGGTGATCAGCGGCGAGAATGCCGTCGTGATATCCTGGCTGCCACCGCGACGGCCGAACGGGCTGCTCATCCAGTACACCGTCTACATCCGCGTTTTAGAGAAGGGCCAGGAGGTGAAGATCACCAAGAGCATCCTGCCCGCGCAGAACCTGCATCACGAGGCGACCGGCCTGAAGCAGCACGAGACCTACGAGGCGTGGGTTACGGCCTCGACTAAGGTCGGCCAGGGTTCCAGCACGCCGGTTATCAAGCTTCAACCCAGCACCGTCGGTAAGAGTTGTTGTCCGAGGTATCATTGAAAAATTCCTCGCTTTCGCCGTAAAATTCTACCGTGTCGGATGTTTCGCGAACACGTATGGATATAACTTTCCATCTTCCCCGAGTTTTCGAGAAAACTGTACAACTGCTGAAAACGCGCATCGAATATACATGCAGGGAGAGGTATACAGCTTCACAGGACCGATGGTCCATATTCCATAAAGGAAAATGTTCTTTGACGTGGAGCACACTCCGCGATCGATAACGAACGTAAACGCGGAGTGCTCTCTTGCGACTTTTCGATAATACCCACATTTGCGAGAGATATTACAGAGCGCAAATAGCACGAATGGGAAACTCGTGTAACGGTGGTCCTTTAATTAGTTCCAGCTGCCATAATATCCTACGGCGTGCCCATCGTGGTACCGTGGCGAGTGGACGTTAATATGGCTTGCCTCGTCGTCGGCGATCCTCGGCCGAGCGTCGAGTGGCGGCGTGCCGACATGAAGCTGCAACAAAAGTAAGTAAGCAAGCGAGCGAAAACGCGCGTAGCGCAGACGTGGTGTGCGTTTCACGGGCCGAGTTTTCCAGATCCGACGTGGGCCCGGACAATACCTTAACTCTGAGAAACGTGCAGAGAAGTCACGAGGACAATTATTCGTGTCACGCGAAGAATTCGCTCGGCACGGACGAAATTACGTACACGCTGCATATACAGGGTAGGTGTGCGCGTAAGCGAAATCATTAAGACCGCCGCCAGTCACGCTTTCGTGATAAGCGCGATGCAGTACTGTGTGCGCGAAATTTTAATCCGCCGCGGAAGTAGATAACGCCTTCCTCTCGCGCGCGAATAATTCGATTTAAAGTTACGTCACAATCTTTCTAACGGCAGGCGTTATATCGCGAACTTTCCGACAGCAACGAGCAAGCCTCGAGCTTTTGAGGTGGTGTAACTTGACAAATTTTAGAATTATAATTTCGATTAAACGTATAACATAATCTCGATTGAAGGTACTTCCTCTAAAGCTCGAGCTGCATTTCTGCAGAGAGACTCTCGCGCGCGAGAGCGAGTCTTACGAGGATAACTCCTACGAATTCTTATTCATGCGCGGGAGCGAGAGTGAGAGACGTAGCCTCTCGCTCGGAGAGCGAATGTCGGGAGGTGTTTCGCCGTCTCTCGAGCGGCGCACGACCCAAGTTCTAATTGGTAAACTTTATGCATAGTGCCGCCGACGTCGCCGACTCTGTTGGCGACCGGCACGACGACCGACGCCATCCAGCTACAATGGAAGCAGGGCGACAACGGCGGCGCGCCTATTAAGGGATTTCTTCTGGCTTATCGTCGGGAATTCGCCGAATGGGAGGAGGTCATGCTGGACCGACGTGAGAGCACGCATCTCCTCGAGGGTTTGCAATGCGGCACGCGGTACCAGTTCACGCTGGCGGCCTTCAACAGGATCGGCAGCGGCAGCGCGAGCGACATACAGACGGCGAAGACCAACGGCTCGAAGCCGATACCGCCGCCGAAGCATCACTTCGTCAAGCCGAATCAGACGTTCGTTATTCTGGAATTGGCGGCCTGGCAGGACGGCGGCTGCCCGTTGACCTACTTCGTCGTGGAATATAGGCGGCTGCCCGGGGATTGGCTGCTCGGTAAGAACCTCCAACTCTTACGGAAACTTGAAGTCACGAGGCGAAGAAGTGAGGCCCGATAATTCTCGGGAGCGTGACGTTGATCGCGACGAATTAATTCGAAAATCGATATCCAGGAAGTTCGCGTGAGAAATGTCGATTGTATTTATTTCCTGTTCCGTGCTCGTGTTAATGTATCAATCAGCAGTGGCTGCGGTCCACTTGATGCTACAAATGCTTCGAAGCGTTCAATTGACCAATCAGAATAAAAAATTCTATTAATTGACCAATCAAAAAATGTTTCAAAGCATTTGTAGCACCAAGTGGACCGCAGCCAGTGTCACACATTCGTATATTATAACATTGGTAATCTTAACCCGAAAGAGCACGCGTGTGGAGGTCAAACTGACCCAAACGAAAGCTATGAATTTACTAACCAAAATATTACATAAAGAAATATATTTTTAAAAATATGGATTTCTTTTAATTTCTAATGCAATTGAAAATTATTATTTTATGTTTAAAACATGTCTCAGTTTAGCATTATTTATAAATAAAAATAAAAAATTTTGTTTATACATAAAAAATAAGTAAATAAAAATGTCGGTCAAATTGACTCCCACGCGAGCACTTACGGGTTAAATTAATTTGGAAATATTGACGTCTAGAAAGTACTTCATGAAGAAAATTCTCGCGATTGCTGAAAGCGCCTATCGATTATCAATGTGCCCGTGTGCTAATAATCAGATTTGATCGGTGTGTGTTGCAGTGTCCAATAACGTGCCGCCGCAGTCGAAATTCCCAATCGTAGATCTGGAGAGCGGCACCAGCTACGAGCTTCGCGTGACGGCTTACAACAACGCCGGTTCCACCCAGGCTGAGTACCTGTTCAGCACGCTGTCATCGAACGGGAACAACCGTTTGCACGAGGATCATCCGCAGGAGAGCGAGACCACTCCTCTCTACCTCGACGCGCACGTTTTGGCGCCCAGCGTCATCTCCGTTCTCGCCGTCATGCTGGCGATCGCCGGGGTGTGCTTTTGCCTCAAGACACGTGAGTACGAGAAGCCTGTCGAATGCCCCGCTCTATCAATTTATGTCGCAAACGTACATACTCCGAGCGAGCGAACGCGGAACTCCGGCTGTGCGGGATACGGTTTCCCCCGTTGAAAAAAAAAAATCTGTCGGACACCGTTTTATTTTCGCGTATTCCACTTGGTACATGTTGTAACGGTTCCGCCGTGAATTGGAACAGGGGGTGGGACAGTCTGGACGTTTTATTTTTTCGTCAACTATCCTCGATATCAGGTACAATGTCAACAACAGCGGTCCGCGATATCCGCCGCGAGCGTTTGGTTTAATTAAAAACTTCATAAACGAATCACGTAGCCGGGACGTTGCTCCAGATAGACGTCGGTTACTGAAACGAGAATATCTCGCTGTGCATAAATCATTCAAGAAATACTGGGATACGCTCGCTTATTCGTGTTACCACACTTTCTTGATATCATCTTCAACACTCCACACGTAAGCGCCTTTATTTTACAACCGCGAGGGGATGCGCTCAATCTACACAACGATGGAATTTTATATCTTTCTCATTCGCGCGTACGCATTTGGTATCTCTTCTTTTTTAACCTTTTTAACTTTTTTATCCTTCTTAAATATCTCAGGAGTGAGTTCTTTCCCCATTAATGTATTTATTTTGCACCATTGTGGATTTATTTAACAACGAGAATTGTAATATTATATTAGTTTTTTTTAAATACAGTATCACATATATTATGTAGTCTGTGTGACGTTAATGAGATCACCGAGTGCCTGCCAATTCGAGCGCGGCGTTTCCAGATCCCGACGGATCCGGAGGCGCAAACGACCCGAGCTCGCAAACGCAGGCGGCCTTGGACAACAAGCATAATATGGAACAAAGGGAACAGTACTACGCCACCGTGAGGAAACCGGGACAGCAATCGCCCTGCCGCGAGGTGAGCGCCCTGGAACGAATACCCGAGTATTCGGAAGACATTTATCCGTATGCCACCTTCAATCTGCCCGAGCAGGAAAATCTTTCGGCGAACCCCATGAGACAGGCGTTCTTCTACGAACGCAGCGAGACGATGCTGCAAGGTGCTCAAGTACGTTTATTTCTCACAACGGTTTACGTGCGCGGCCGCTTACGATCCATCTTACAATTCTTTTGCACTGCGCTCCCCGTAAATTGTGACGTCCGAGCTGATAAAAGATTTCTGAACTTATGACGCCTAGATGTCTACCTCGGATAAAGTCACTGCGACTAAAAGTAATCTCATTAACGAAGTTATAATGCAATGGGAGTAATTACTTTCTTTGCATCAATACTTAAAAGGACCATAAATCGTTCTACGTTATGTAGAGGAGATAAAATTAGAATCACCAACATTATTTAATTACTGCGCGAATTTAATTACAGTTTGAAATATAATGCGAGAGGCAAAATGAAACAGAAACAATTTGTTAAAAAATATTAACGAGGCTATAAAAGAACAAAGATATTCAATAACAATTGATGAGAGGTTCTATAAAGCAAAACTAATCTTTTTGAATTAAAGTACAGTTACATTAGATTAATCTATCTTCCGCTTTGTTAATGTTTTGCAATCGGCAGTCGAATAAAAGTGACGCGATTGCTCGTCATACTTTACGAAAGAATATTTGAAAAATGACATTTGCAAGAGTCACGTGTCAAACAGTTCTCGAATTTCTCTCGCAAAGAATCCCATACAGCGAATCGATTGCAGTGCGACGTGGACCAGTACACGAAAGTACGTGGTCGAGCGCGACGCAAATCGAAATCGTTCAAATCGGAGTCGGAGGAGTACGACACGCTGGGCTCGGACAGCGATACGGAGGTCGGCACCAGCAGTCGTACCGAGTCGTCGAATCACCTGGACGACTCCGGCCCGACGTCGATAATCGCCCGCTCGCCGGGGCCGAACTCCGTGAATCAGCGGGAGCAGCGGCTCGCCCTGGTGCAGCGACCGGTTCATCATAGTAAGTTAGTATTCGGTTTTCTGTGTCCGGGCCGCGTGTTCGCAGCCCAATCACGTAAATCAAGCGCGCAACCACTAATCTACATCCCGCGTCAAACGTCTCGCGTACGTCTTTCCAGATGTGCTGTACCACACGCACGAATCAAGTACATCAACCGAGCCGTCACCAATTTCTGAGAGAAAGACTTTCCCGAGGCTCGAAAAGCAACGGTAAGATCGCCAGTAGCGATCAGATACACTATAGTCGCCATTATTGCAAAAGAGTTTTCTTAGATAAGCAAGACTAGGCACGTCTTTTCCTTAAATTATATTGGCAGTAAAGTTTTACGTCTCTTCTTTAATTGACAGTAAAGTTTTTCGATATATTTACCGTATCATTATCACTGAATTAAGTGTGTCATTCGTTATATTAATTGATTTGTAAACGATTTGAAACGACTTGTTCAACAAAATTTTAGTTTCTCCGAACTGGAAAGTTAGTTTTTCCAATTGTTTATTCAGCAGCGGTTATTTAAACGGCAACTTATTTCCCACAGGAGCCGCGGCGCGATCGACGTCGCGATCGACGGTCGCATACCCGGTATACTGCGACCGGTGCTGAAGCTATCGGAGTCCGGAGTGCATTCGTGCTCGCGAGGAGCGTCGCCGAGTCGTCAGGTGCGTCCTGGTTCCTACGACAGACTGGAGAAGGAGCCGTCGAGCACCAGGAAGTCCGTCGAGTCGCTCTGCCTCCTGGAAGAGCCGGTGGGCACGTTCAGAATGATGATGAGGAGGGACGACGATTGGGGCAGCGAGCTGTCTACGTTGGAATTGAAGCCACCGAGCGGCTTCACCGACGTCCACGAGACCAGTGAGGCCGAGTGCGACATCGACATGAAGCTGAAGTTGCACAGGAAACGACCGAGCGGCCTCCACTCGAACAGCTCGCTCTCCAAATCGCCCAAGGATTTCACTATCACCGTCTAAGTGTTTTAATCAAATATCGAAACCAAAAAAAATGGAATTTAAAGAAAGCCAAAAAAGCGAAAGATTTAAATAAGCGAAGTATTGCCAAAGCATGAGTGTTATTAAGTCAAAGTAAGTTACGATTTCTCGCCAATGAGATTCGCGCGATTGCCAGCGTCGCTCTATGAATCTAGATCTCTGGATGTTCGTCTTTTGGAGTGGCTACTCTGTCAAAGACTTCGTTTACAAATAAAGACTTATTTTTGTAAAAAAAGAAAAAAACCAGAGAGGGAATGATTGTACCTTCGTCTATTCCCGAAATCCCGCATCACATACAATTCGTACGCTTAATCGTTGCAATTATTCGTACACTTAAACAATACTTACTTGCAAATCTTGCATCGACGGATGTATTTAATTCCAATCCAATCAAGCAGCAAATAATCGTCGTTTATCTTCGCTAACATTTTGTTACCATAGGCGTGTTTTTTAAAAAGTTGATTATAGTAACAAAAAACCGCAGACTCAAGTAAAAAATATATTACTACATATAACCGTAATCAATCGACTGCAACAAATATCGCTTCGAATGAAAGGAATATTCCTATCTCTATGCAAAATGCTTGCTGAAATAAAAAGAGATGCATTTTTCTTGTTTAGTCATAAAAATATCTCTCGCGTATTCCATCTATTCATGTAAAAAAAATTTCTCTCTCATATTGTTATTTCATATTATCCAATTATTTATAAATTGGAAAAATCTCTATTTTTATAAAAATGAGAACAATTTTAATGAAAATATTTACATGCGTTTTTTTACGACCACTATAATTGACCAATTTTCGTGTAATTAACGAAACGCGATTTTCTGTTAAATGCATATTGTGCATGATAATTTACTTTAATATAAAATCTAATAAAAAAGAAGCAACTGCATAATTGTTAAGAGGCTCGAATGGCGACAATAGAATACTTAATATAATGAATGTATCGTAGTAAATTATCGCGTTTGCAATAGCTTAATTAATTACGGTTATCATTGCGTCGTACATTTTAGGAGGCGGCTAAATTCGAATCGGCGCTTACGGAGACCCATGGTGATCCGCTGGTGAGTGAAACTTGGCTGATTTGACCAGTTGCAAATTTCTCGCAAACTATTTATTAGACGTATATGTTCTTAAGCACGGACAATTCTTCTCGAATGAAGCGTACAGTTAAAAAAACGAGTAATACTATCGCACATAATGACTGATATCGCAATCATTATATCCGTTTAAACCTCTCTAAAATTTCTCTGTCTTTTGTTTCTTGTTTTTCCTTATGTTTTCGTTGAGATACGTACTGTATGTCGAGTAATAGAGTTTGATGGAAACCGCATTAGACCAGCATTCGTGTTCCTCGCGACTCACTGACGCACGTGTCGTTTGCCGCTCAATGATTTATAATTAACGACGAGCCACGCGTCGCGATAAGGATGACTCGCGTGACGTCGTAGGAACAGAGAAACCGAGCTTTTTTTTGATTTTTATATTCGTGCTTCGCGCTTTAATACGTCACGCGGCCCGTCCCCTCTCGGCGCAAATGATCTCTCTTTTGCTGATGGCCAGAGAATCGATTTGTTAAAAACTCTATCGAAGGCAGTGCGGTCGCTATACTCGGAGATTAACTCTTTCGCTACTGGTATAATCGCCGGATCCTTGACAGTAATGCTCCACTGTAGTCCGTTCAGAATTGATGCCTTATTTTCATGCACTTTTAGGAGATAATAATATAGTTGTCTTCTCATTTATGTACAAACGAAAATACATTGCGTATTAATTATTATAATTGATATCTGGCATTATCTTCGCGCACTTTCAGAAGACAATAATACTTACAGTTCTCCCCTCTTAATTATACAGACAGAAATACATCGATTATTAATCGCAAACGCTCGTCTTCTCCCGCGACTGCTCAACTCCTGTATTTGATTGCTAAATTACTAATTTGACAACTTCTACGTTTCCAGCATATAGAAAGAAATTCTTCCATTATCGAATCTCAATTTCCGTTCTAAATTGAACACGTTACTAAATTGAAACGAAAAAAAAAAAAGTTATTCGGGAATACGCCATCAAAATCTTCTCCTACTTAAGTGCCATAGCGAAAGAGTTAAGGATAGGGGTAAGAGAAAGGAAGGAATGTTCTCGTAGGTACTTGTTTGGCAGTCTCGACTGTCGTTTTTTACGTATTGGCGCTTCGCGTAATCTTTCTCGTCGGATACTCTTGTCGGATATTAATTGGGCATGGCGCGGATTCGTGATACCCGTTGTCTCTCCGGGACCCACCCCTAACTCTCTACCGCTACAAATTTTCGTACATTAGCCGACCTCGGTGTACCAGCGGTGTCGATCGTGGATTGTTAAATGCACGTTAAACATCGTGAGTATACGTATAAACAGCTTCCTCCTCTTTTTTTTACAAGTTATCATAGGCCGTAGTGCGTACGTTTGGATCTGGGGGGGTGTGTGGAGTCTACCCACCCCGTCGTGTGCTCTCTCTTTGCGCGATGATTTGTTACAAATGATAATTATAAAGTTATAAATCGTGGCAACTTATGTACGAAACAATCGAACGTGCTTGAGTGTGATTTTTCACGGTTTTGTCTATTGAAGTTTCGATAGGCATTCGACATATACATCCTCTGTTAAAACACATCCATTTCTATATATATATATATCTCTTTCTCTCCCTCTCTCTCTCTCGCTGGATATACGTATTTTATATAAGTAACATACTCTCTGAGCGACTGCGCGCCAACGAGATCCGCGCAATCCCAAACCGCCCCCCACCCCCGTCCCCCGATTCGCTTCCGTGTTTTTCACTTAATAAAATACACACATGCACATACGTACGTATATATATCACATAAAACCAACTCGGAACGAGACACCGTTCGCATTTCTTCCACGTGTGGTCCGCGCGAATACTACAGTTACAATCGCAGTCTTTGTTATACCAAGGGTGTAAAAAGAAATTCCGACGAACGCGCTGGGGCTCGACCAGCCCTTTACGTCCACCTTATCGTGCGACATTCGAAATTATCCGCGATTAATATCGGCGAACCGTTCTCTCTCTCTCTATCTCTCTGTCTCTCTCTTCCTCTTGCAGAGGAGCTCGTTTCGAAATGGGATTAACAAGAAGGAAAATGATTGCCCCCCTCCCGTCAGAAAATAGCCGTTTTACAGCCGTCCGGAACGACAGGAAAACGCAGTTCAATCGTCATCTTTCTCGTCTCGGATCGTGGCGTAGCGGACGACGAAGGAAGGAAAGAGATAGAAATGAAAATTAAAAGAGCCAGGGGAGCTAGATGCGAACTAACGGTGTGAAAACGAACGAGACAGTATGTGTGTGCGTCATCTTACAAATATTATGTTGACTAGAGTCTACATTATCTATACACACCACCTATTTTATCGTCGAATTATACGCCGGGCGACCGCGCGCGCCCCCGGGATCGCCCCCTCATCTCACGGCCACTCATACCTCATTAGACGTCTATTTTGCGTTTATCCATGTAGGTACGTACACATATAATCGTGTAATATCGTAAAATACAATATAGATCGCGTCTGTGCACGTGCGCGACGAGGTATCGCTCTCTGTACAAATCGCCCGCGGGATGTACGAGCATTCTCTCTCCCTCCCTCTGTTCCTCTCTCTCTTTCTTTTTCTATGGCATTGTCTGCATCTTGTTGAATCTGATTTAAATACTCAACTAGATATTGGCCGTATTGACCTTCGAAAGAAGGCGGGTGCCATTAAGTGAAGAAGAAGGAGAAGAAGAATCTTAACGACGGGGCGATTCCTCGTCCGCCACGCCCGCACAATTCATCTTACTCTCCGATCGCCATTCATATCATAAATATTTATATATATTTTTTTTTTCTTCTCGAATATTAGCGCAACGAGTTCGTGTTCGTGTGAGCTGTCAGTCACTCAGGTGCGCATCCACCACTTCGGCGTAGCTTTTCGTGTACGTGTACGTGTATGTGTGCGCGTGTATATGTATACAATAATATCTCGCTTCTGTTTCTTTCGGTGACTTAATTTACGGCGTTAACTAAAAGACACGTTCTTTACATATATAGTAATCTCTAGTTAGATGATAAGTCGATAGGTCTTTCTTCTTCGTATGTACGAATTGGTGATCAATTGAGACTCGATCATGGCTAATCGGATGTCGATTACCGGTGGACAACCCCCTATCTCGAGGATCGGTCTGCTCGGTCCGTTCCGGAAGTGAGCTTGCATTTATTCGCGTCGCAAGTCTCATGTGAACCTAGGCGCTACCACGAGCTTCTCGAAAGAGCAACTCCTGGAGCGAAAGGAGCAGCGATACCCGATGCCACCCCTTTCGCCGAAGATCTCCAGTTTCACGCTTTCGCGCTCCCCGATCGTCGCAAGGCGAACGCGCGACGGGATTCGATTTTTGTTCTGAACGACAATCAGTCTTGTGCCCATACAAGGACGTTCCTAATCAACTCCACGTATCGGCGATAAAGCGATTTTCTCCCCAACGAGCACACGCACCACTTTCGCATAGCTAATCACAGGCTGATCAAATAGATTAGAATATAGACCACTCTCTTTCTTTCTACGCGTATTTTCCGGCTTCGGCACTCTCCGTGCTCGTTGCCTCTGCTCTCTCCCTTTCGTCCAGCGGCTCTACTTCGTCCAAAGGGTGGCGACTAAAGTAGACGACTATATCGGTTCTCGCGATTACACGCGCACTCGCGTATGACGAAATGAACCTGGCGAGTATTATCTGGCCGCGATTCGCGAGGAACTGTTCTTTATTTTTCTTTATTTTTTGTCTTTCTTCTTTCTCGACGCGAAAATCCGTTCGAGTCGACTGATAACTTTATCGATTACCACGGAAGAACGTCGTTCGGTAGTATTGACTGATGCTTGTCGCGATTATTATTAGGATGGTGTTTGTCACTTAATTATAATACAGTTTCGGCAAGTTGAAACGAACCGGTTTTGAGTCTCCTGCACATCGTCAATTGCTTCATCGTTAACTTAAATGAATAGTCTTTCAAAAAAGTAGAGACTAATTTGTACTGTACGAGTTTAGGCCAAGCGACGGAACGTACACTTCGCAAAGTATCTGACTGCGCTTTCTGACGCACGAATAATAGATAAGACACATTTGTAAATCAGTACGGATGCGCGATGAGTATCTTTACACGCAACGAAAGCGACTACTTTCCTAACGATACCAATTTTCGATTTCTCCTCGTCGTAAGTCTCGCGTCTTTCACTTCGTCGTAAACTTAGCGATTCAAAGGAATTGAATACTATCTCGCTGATACGCATTTCGTATAATTTAATTTACGTGTATTCTTCATCACGCCGGCTAACGTTATGCAAATAGCATAATAATAGGCTTTACGAGAACGTATAGTTAATTATTCGCTTGAATGTCGATTGATTTACAAATAGACCTCTCAACGACGTGATCGTTAATGCTTTTATGCGCGGTACATGTAATATAGAAAATGCGGAATTTAAAGTGTCGTTTTGCTTTGCTTTGTCTCGCGGTTCAAGATACAAACGTCGGTAAATAAAAATATCGCGATTGTCATCACCGTGAAAGAGTTATATTACTTTACGTTTTTAATTAAAGAGAAAGCGTAAGCCACAGCGCGAGTCTTTCGCATTTTCTGTTAACGGTGTCTTCTAACGAATTATTCCGCCAGAGAAGTTCGGTCTCTGCGTTCTTTATAACACCACTTATTAAAAAAAACTCCCGCTATTTTTCATAGAGAGATCGCACCCTACGAATAACGTTGCGCGTTGGACGTTATCAAAAGCCGTATAAGTCTTCTATGAAGTTGTGCGCTCGATTCGTTTATTCGGATATCTCGTGGACGCGAATTGTACGTGGTACATCGACATCATTTTGCTACACACGTAGTTTTGATTTGAGTCGCGTGTCGTGCGGCCTACGCGCGAAATCACTCGTCCGAACTTAATTTTAACGATCGACAATCAACGATCGACGGCGGCGCGATACGGGTCGCCGATACCGGTGTCGTCGTTAAATGGCAGTAGCGGCACGATTAAGCCGTGCACATGTACGTGGCCAACACTCGGGGCTGGACACTCCGCAAAATCGAAGTGGATGAAAAACGAGAGAGGGCAGACGCTTATAAATGAATTTCGTTATCGCGCGCGACAATCGTGATTCGTATGCGCGAAGCATTTCGCCCGACGATGCACCCTCACGCATATATGTATACAATAAACTAAAACACACGTAGAATAATTGGATACACGTGTATACGTATATGATATATTATATATGTACACACCCATCCGCGCGCGGTAATATCGTACCTAACAATTAGGCTATCGTAATGATTCTTTGGCAACTCGGAGCTGTCGGATTTTCGACGTATATATATATAAATAAATATATATATATATATATATAATATATATATATATATTTACACATATATATACATATATATTTGCACGCACGCACATACGCACACACATGCACACAGACACACACAATTCCTACACATATACATATTTATATATATAATATTTTATATAACGTGTATGTGTGTGCACTTATATTATGCATATGTGTGCGCGGGCGCTCGCGCACGTGTGTGTTGTGTATATCGGTAATTATATGCAGTACATAATATATACACAAAATAAAATCGAACAACGTAAACTTACGCGACGGACAAGAAAAGCATCGCCCGTCCGGCGTGCATCGGCGGCAATTTTGTCTCTTTATTTGGCACTGTCCGCCCACGCGCCGGAAACCGGGTTTCCTTACCGAAACTCCTCCCCCTCAAATCTTTCTCGTTTTTCCTTTGTTTCAACATTCACGTTAGCTCTATGTACACTGAGAAATCCGCTCGAAGATCCTCCAGCTCTTCCTTGGATACGAACTATCACCTCCTCCGCGATGCGAGGATCAGTCTGCACGAAAGGGAAACAGATTTTTTTCTTTTATAATATTGTCTACCGTATCTCGTCGAGGATTCGACCGGCACTTACCAGGTCGTGGATTAAACTTCCGGCGTCCGGGGGTCTCGATTACAGCGGGGCCGACTTTCGCGAGGGTGCGCTGCAACCGAAGATAGGCCGGCATCATTGCGGCATCATCTTGCAGCTGGGCTCCATATTGTCGGAGGGTACGCGCATGCTGCCGTTTGTGATATAACCGTTAGCATCGACCATTACGGAGACGCCGGATGGCGGATGATTATGAAAACTAATGTTTCTCTGTGACACCACCATGCTTTTCTCCGATGGTACTACGTGATCGTTGCTGCCGCCGTGGGAGGAGAGGCAGGGCTCGCTCCCACGGCTGCTGGACGATTCGATCGGATGGTCCACGCGTATGGGAATGGTATAGTCGGACAAGTATTCGGAACTGACTTCTACGGTCGCGTATTCGCGAATGACGGATGACTTGGATGGATAATCTATCGGCATGTGTTGAATCGACGAGGCCGACCTGATCTCATTTGGGTCGTTCAGCGTGGCAATGTGTCCGTTCGCCATGGCATACAGATCGGGATCCGCGCGGCCTTTTGTCGATAGCATGGACTCCAGACATTGGTACAGCAACACGTAATCCTCCTGCGAGCGATAAATAATTTGCGAAAATAAATTTTCCCTCTAATCGCAAATGCGGCTAAGATTAAAGAGAAACTCTGTCTTAACGGAAGGCTCACCTTTGAGCGGAAAACGCCAGGTCGCTTCATGTAAAGTAGCTTCGCGAACATGTAGATATCGGCGCTTTGCTCGAATTCCAATTGCTTGTTTAACGTAGTCAGCAGAACAAAGAGTGCAGCCTCAACTCCGCCATACCTAAGATGAATATAACGACATGAGATATATTTGTTTAAATGATTAATTGTGGAACTGCCGCGAGTTAGCAAGAATGAAATTTTCTGCATACCTGTCCATCACGACGATAGGACCGTTCTGATAATCCCGATGAAAGTCCTGGATGATGTTGACGAAGGTCTTCGGATTGTTGTTGTGTGGCCACAGACCGCTCTGATTCGACGGCGCTTGAACGATTCTGGCACTGAGTTCGTAATCATCCTGCAACGACCGGACCGCGACTTCCAGCAGGATCGTGCCGTTCACGGTCTCCTTCGTTCCGCAGAGTCGCACTCGGAACGTCTCGGATTCGAGATCCTTTCCTTCGATGGGCCAAAACTCCGGATATTCCTGTCGGACAGCATTCTTTATTACAAAAGACCTCGTTTATCTTATTCGAGACGTACCTCGTCGCATTGAGTTAACATAACGATAGTCTGCGCATTGTGGTCCCACATCATTTGCCAGAACTCCATTATGGTGTTCTCCATCGGATGCTGCGTTATGATAAACTCCCGGTTGCGTTGAAAGCCTAGAAATATCACGTTTCGTCATCGCTTGCAGCAAGAAATTTGAAGTGCTCGATACAAGGATAGCCACAATTAGTACACTCACCTGAAACCCATGTCGCATTTATGTAGTCACTTC
The DNA here is from genome assembly GCA_003063805.1 of Aphaenogaster ashmeadi. Taxonomy (NCBI): domain Eukaryota; kingdom Metazoa; phylum Arthropoda; class Insecta; order Hymenoptera; family Formicidae; genus Aphaenogaster; species Aphaenogaster ashmeadi. The sequence continues at coordinate 335,715 of NJRQ01000050.1, read as the reverse complement.
CATCGACGCCTGGTTTTGGCGTTAGGTGAACGCGCGCATTCTCGATAGGGATAATGTCCATGTTACGATTCTTGTGGAGGTTGCATGCTTTGGTGGCGGATACGAGATTGAAGTCCTTAGGTTTCCACGACGTTACCAACTAAAAGTGACAAATACTTAAATTAGATAATTCAACGTTCGAGCATTGGTAAATCCAAGGCTGAATTGGTTACCTTGTATTGAGCTTCGATGTTGTTCCATGCGTCAGTCTTGTTATTCGATGGGCACAGCATGTCTTGAATGTGCTTTATTAAATTGTTGGAGTCGATATTGGTCTCGCCGCTCTCGATCGCCTCCTGCAGGGCGTCGTGGATAAAGATGTACTGCTCTTCCGTCTGAACCAGAAAGTTTCTCTGGGTGCGGATGTGCTTGAGAAAACCGTACACGTTGATCTCGCTCTTGGCTTTAGCTTGCTTCAGCATGGCGTCGATCACGATGTACGTTCCGGTACGCCCGACGCCGGCGCTGAAAAAAAAATTTTTCGTATATAAATCAAATAGAGAGAGCGATCGTTAACAGTCGCTGCAAATATTTCAAAATGTTCGAAGCGTACGACATCGAATTAAATGTCTCTGTTAATTGAAAACACTTTGTTGAAATGCGATTTTCACCTGCAGTGGACCACGATGGGGCCAGCCTCGGGCGGATTAGCGTTGGACGATTTGCGGATAAAACTCAGAACAGGTAATGGATGGTCGGGCACGCCGTGATCAGGCCAGCCGGTGTAGTGATACTGCCATATAGTGCGCTCGCCCATATTGGTCCCATTTTTCTTCTTCTTGATCTGCTTAAAAATCCGAGAGAGTTTCTCGTTGGGAGGATTACTCGAGTTTGATTTCGCGACGACGCTTTTTACGTCCGTCCTTCTAAAGAGTATTTTAAGGTAGTTGTCTCGCGACAGTACAAAAGCATATTCTAAGTACTCAACGCCGACTACCAGCTATTTACCGCTACCTACGGTTACAGGCTGAAAACTTTTGGATAATTCTATCCCTCTCACCAAAACAAAGCGCCACGCGCCCCTCGGCGGCCACCAAATTGCTCCTCTTATAATCGTCAAATAATCGTGAAATTCTTTTTAGTATTGTATTTCTAAAACTAAACGGTCAATAATTTTGGTTTTTTTTACTAGTATTCCGAAAGTGTCTTTCTATTATATATTTGTTTTTCATCACTGTGTTATGGTTCGTTCTAATTGTAAAAATTCAAAATATGATATTTTCATACGCTTTGTATGCGATACAAAGGAAAAGTGCAATTTTTGATAGCGATTATCTCGTGTTCGGAACGGTTAATAACTTTTAAATTGCACAAACGTGTAGATATCACATTTATTAACATACAATTAAATTTTCAAATATTTCTTGTAAATTGCGATTCGCGAGACAACTATACCTTAAGTGCATTTTTTATTTTTAAATATATACCTTTAAATGTCGAATTTGAAGAGTGCGGATGGTGTACGTGGCCATAATGTCCTCCCTCACTAAAGTTACTTGAATGTAACCGTACGTTTCGGTCCCCTCCTTGGGCCAATACATATCACATTTCCTCTACAAGTAACAATAATAATCCGTAAGTAATAGTAATTCTATAAATCAATTTCTTCACAGATCATTATAGCGAGCCAAGCACTCGTGTAAATTAATAATTATATATATTATAATAATTAATCATTGTTTTTATCCACAGTTATGCTTCATCATTTTATTATGTAACTTTTAGTAAAAAAACACGTGATATTAACTTCATACTTACACGACCGCGCTCGACCAGATTGGTAATCATTACGACTATTGACACGCGCTGCTCCCAAACCATCCGCCAAAAACCGTCGAACGTGGGCGGAAGTGGACCCTGGGTACCGATGTAAGCTCGCGCCCTTTGCCACCCATCGATGTAATTCGCGTTAACGTAATCCTGGCCCTTTTTAGGCGGCCCACCGCCGCAGGAGAGTAATTGGACCCGAGTGTGGTCGTCTAATGATAATAACGTAAAGAGTAGAATTATTACAAATTCATTTCGCGGTAAAGCTAAGGCAACGCCTCTGCATTTTCATTTCAGTCGTAATCTCCATAATTACAATTTGTCTGTCTAAAATTACGAATTTTAATCGCGCTACATGGTTATCCACTTATCAGTCTGGTCGACTAATATAAAATCAGGATACTATTCAAGCCGAGATATACTTTACGTCGTTTCATTTTTTAAAAAATAATTTAGAGATTATATCGATTGTTTCTTTCCACAGATAATAAAGAGGCATTCTCTGTCTCGAACGCGCGAATCTCGCGAGCGTGCGGCGGTATTCAGGAATCATTGAAAATTTCACTTCTTCCCGAATGGATTTATTATTCAACCACACGATAAGCCTATCTCGAGCTTTAATTTCTCGTCGTCGAAATTGATAATGGATACGTCATAATCTCAGCCAGATGGTATCGACGTGAGGGTCAGCGACTGAGGGGTCAGACCGAACTAAAATAAATCAAACGAATACATATTCGTCGGCTGGGCGACAGCAAAGTGATAGCCATGCTTCGGAAATGGAACGCTCTCGCGGGGAGTGAAGAGAGAGAGAGAGAGAGAGAGAGAGAGAGAGAGAGAGAGAGAGAGAGAGAGAGCACAGTGGCATTACCGGTTCTATATGAAGATGTTTCCTTTCATTTGTAAATATTACGACAGCGCGGACGATACGTCAATGGCTACTTACACGCGAGTATATTCAAGTATCTGTTCTTGGCCTTATTCTCAGCGAACTGGGAATTCTCCACGGTATAATCGCCGGTCTCGGACTGTATCAGCTCATATTCTTTGCTGAAACCGATGTCACCGTCGGCGTGAAGGCTCGCCACGTGCTGAACGAATTGCTGGACGGCCACGGCGGTCCTCTCGCCGTCTTGCTCGCTGTTCTCCCATTCTTGTAGAGTGGGAACGTTTCGCGGCGGGTAGTCCAGGTAGTAGTAGGCAGTGTGGAAGCATTTCCTAAAGATGGGTCTGGATAACAAAAGAAACAGATCGCTAGATACATTATCTCCTTTCCCGGGAGATCTTTCTAGAAAATATTCAAGGAAATCTTCCCTCTTTCATGTACATTTATCTTTTAAAAATAATTTTGCAAGTATACCGTCTGAAATAATAAAATCGTACACGCGTTCCACAGAATCGAGAATTATTCAAGTATCCGAGCTCCAGAGCTTGTAATATCGATGAGAAGCGCCCGTGGGTTGGGCAGATAGCAACGATCAAATATTGATACACCGAAATCAATGCCGGTATCACACTCCTTCGTGCCTTCGCGGCTGGGATATTCACGGATACCACCACGGACCAACTTACAAGTTACGGAAAAACTTCTTCATTTCGGCGGCATAATCCTGACGACAGCATCCATCATAGGTGAGGTCGCCCGCAAATCAACGAAAGGCGCTTGCGAAATAAATGATTAAGCTGGACCCCGTTCATGACCCAGAAAATGAGCTTGTCACCAACCACGGCCGATCCTTCGCACATCGCTCGCGTTGCGCCCGTCGTTCCTGAACGTCACACGAGACACTGACGCGCGAGAAGCGAGGAGTGGAGAAGAACGAAACTCTCTCGCACCGGACACACACGGCACACGCGTTCTCGCTCGAGAGGTGCGCAGGAGTCTAGCTTGGTTTGGTGCGTGCCGCGTAGCGTCACGCTGCGTTGGCTCCGCTTCGCTACGCTCCGCTCCGCGCCGCGCCACCAGTTGCTCCGGTGACTGTAAGAGCATACTTAGGCCTTGTCACCGCTCGTTATCTCGTGATAACGCGAGAGAGAGAGAGAGAGAGATGTAAGAGCGAGCGTCGGGACATATTAAAATACGCGTCGTATCTCTTCGCACACGTAAATAACGAGTAATAAAAATTATTGCGTAAATGCAAGTCGGATTTCATAAAAATTCATCGGTACCTGCAGACAAATATATATAATCGAATCGGCAGGAAGGAAAGAAAAAAGAAAGCGATAGGTATAGATAGATAAAGTTTAGATAACCGTTCTAGGGCAAGCCCTCTATAAGAACATGTACATAAAATAAATAGCAAAGAAGAAAGAAAAATAAAATGAAATAACAGGGAACAAAAGAAATGAAATAAAATAAACAAAATGAAATAGTGAGAAAAAAAGAGAGAGGTGCGATTTAAAAATAATTCCAGACTCCTATAAAAATAATACGAGCTGTACGTCTACTCAAATAATTTATTCTGCATTACGGTTCGATAAGAAATTTCATAGGAACGAAATTCTAAAAGACTCGTTTTATTTTAATCGTCGAGATATATACTTTACGATATGCAATTTACCATTCCATTTATTTCCACGACTATAGTTTATAAAATGAAATGTAGCGTAGAGGAATTTGACAGGCTGAGAAACCTTTCCCGAGAACGAGATAATCCGAGGAGCATAAATGAGAGGAGGTCGCTGGGACGGTACGGGTTGCGGCGGGAAATCGAGTGGGAAAGCCTGAATGGGAAAAATGGTCGCGGGTGCGTGCGAAGGTGCGCGTGATTGCATCGTTCGCCTCGGGAACTTTCTAATTGCCCGCACCGCACTCCAAATGCGATTCGCGATTCCAGGCGCGCGTTCGCGCTGGCGAGCGCGCCGATATTGTCCGGTCTGCAATTTCCAGCTAACAAAAATGACAGATCATTTGTAGCGTCGGATCGGCCGGCGCGGAGCGGAAGTGAAACGTCGGCGATGCGAAATAATACTTCGCAAGATCGCCCGTAACTGTAAAGCGTAACTCGTTGCAGCGGGAGAAAGTATAGATCTCTCGTTGTCGCTTCCCCGTTTTTGCAGTTTTCATCCCAGCTTGTATTTTTTATTCTATCGCTCGCGATAAAGACATTATTAATTTATTAATAAATCAATCAAGAAAAAAAGGGGCTCGGAGCCACGACAAGATGTTAGGGTCTTAACAATTTAGGATATATTTAAGACCGACACAACTGGCAATCTTTATTTAATATACACTGAAAAAATTGTATTCTACTCTAAAATAAGCGCCAAGAGGATCTTCTTAGTTTAAGAAGAGAATCCGTTAAACAGTATATCCTCTAAAGAGATATTCTGAACATGTAAGAATATTCTTATAGAGAAAGGTCCTTATCAAGCTTGAATCTAGAAAAATTCGCAAATTACAATATTAAGTTTAACGATTCATCATACAAATAAATTATTTTGTAAGACACATAAGAACAAAAAGCTATACCTAAGTCGAATAAATAAAACAGTGGTTGGCAACAAACATCTTACTGACTATGAAAATTTACCAATAAATTCATGGATCTGAAAACTAGATTAAAAATATGTTGTAAAAAAAAGAGAAAATAAATAAGCAAATAAATAAATAGTTGATTACGATTTCAAACATATTACACAGCAACACTCAGTATCGTTGCGAAGTCAAAGGCAGACTGCTCAAGTATGATAAGGACCACATATAATGGTCGAAACATCGCATATATTGTACATTTAATATTAAATAAAGATTGCCAGTTGTGTCGGTCTTAAATATATCCTTATTGTTAATCATCACTGGCGGTGTAAAATAATATACTCTGTCTTAACAATTTAATTGAAATGCTATGATTTATATCGATAATTCAGTTCTAATTTGTACAACACAAGCAATAGTCGTGTCGTGTACGTCGGACATGACTTCGTTCTACAAGAAATGTATTTTTTTGGCTCACACCATGACTTCAGACAAAGAATTTTTAGACCTCATAACTCGTTTCATTTTTATCGTTTGACACTGCGACGACATAAGAACATGCGAACTTTAGTCATATTGAGTTAGACGATTGCGTTTTAATGTGTCTTCTTCCGTCAATTTTTTCATATATTGCAATACACTGAGGATGATCCGAATAAATGGATCGAAACGTATGTAATTTGTACTCGAGAGAAATCATAGCACTTCAATTAAATTGTTAAGACTCTAACATCTTGTCGTGGTCCTCCGAGCCCCTTTTTTTCTTGATTAACTTTTTAATCTTTTGAGCCTATTATTATTAATAAATCATTGACTATCTCGACGTAGGCGTCATTATAATTACGTAAGGCAAACGGCGGGCGGGGAGGCTTTGTTTAACGTGTATCACAGATCGCCCGGATAAAAGATACAGATCAGAGGTTTAAATGCTGTGAGAGACGCTATAGGAGAGAGAGAGAGAGGCGATCGTTATGTAATACGCTTGAAGGAGAGTCTCGACTTTTATTTTTTTCCTTTTCACGATCGCGCGCGCGGCCGCGCTCGTCGACGCGCGACGCGGAAATAAATCGCTCGGATGCGGTTAAAGTTTCCTCAGTATGCGCGATAACGCGCCGTGCGTTAAACCGTGACTTACTTCCACAGCACGAAGGACGTAATCGCCAGCATCACGGCGAAGCAGGCGCAGACCATACCGGCGATCACGCCCGCGCTGAGGTCCTTGCTGCTGCGGCGCATCAAGGGCGGTATCTTGTCGCAATCGCGGGTGACCAACACCCTCGTCGCTATAGAGCTGTCGCCTTGGATAATCAGGTGGTTGTCAATTGTGCTCCTGGTGGCCCCCCGCACCACGATCTCGTAAACGGTGTTCACCGTCAGATTGGGTATAATCGCCTGCAAGCATGAGTTCGCAAACGTTTCTCACGGCTGTGCCGTAATTGCTTTTTTACCTGAACTGCTGACAAGGTACAGAGCGAAAGCAAAAGAGAAAATAAGGTCGCCTGTGTCAGTAATATCTTTATTGACAGTGAGACAATTGATAAATCGTTATACTAGATGCAAAGTGTGTCAGTCTCTCGTCATTATACTCTGTGACGATTAATTGCTAAATACTGTTAAATTGTAAAATCGTACCCCGCTCTCGAGATGATTTTTGTCGGCCGACAGCTCGATCTCCTCGTAATATCTCCCATTGTCCCTTCGGTAATTGATGTAGTAATAATCGATCGAGCCCCAAAAGTTCGCCGGCCTGGCCCAGTGAACGTAGACGGACTCGTGGGATTGGCAGGTTAAATTCAAGATCTGAGGCGCGCTCGGTCCAGTAATGTCGGTCCTGCGAATGATCTGATCGGAGGGCTCGCCCTCGTTCTTCCGCGTGTAGGCCTTCACCCAGATCTTGTATTCGGTGTACGGGTCTGCAACACGGGACGGTGTCGCTTTCATGAATGATAATCGGGCAAATTAAGTCTCATGAATGGAAGTTAAGAGACTATTTTTTTACGGCGGCCGTATCTGATCGGATCTCAACGAGGTCCCCTCGACTCGGGCGCGCGTGCGATAAAATGATTACGTCTCCAATTAAAAGGTACTGTCTAGCGATGCATTTACTTGCGCTGAGTTGGCATGTGTGTGTGAGAAAAAAAAGCGCGTGGCGATAAGAACTCTTCAAGCTTCCCTTATCAATAAGCTAAGTACACCGACCTATCTCCGGTCGTCTGCTGTAACGACTATTCGCTGTCGAGCGAAGATTACATGGTTAATCTCGCGTTATCTGGCGCGTTAAAAAAAGGCACAAAGGCCGGATAGCGCGCGTCGACCGATGTTAAACATCGTATTCTCGCGCGTTAAAATAAAAAGGTAAGCCTGAGCGTGACGCGCCGTCGGATATCGGCTATTCATTCATTTTAATTTTAAAATAATTGAACGGCGCCGATTAAGCGATCTTATCCACGTCAGTCGTGGTCTCCCAATGCAACCCTCTCGAGTTGTATACTTACGCAGTTCTTTCAGAACGAATTCGATGTACGTGTCGTCGGGGTCCGCAGATTTGTCGGGATTGTGCATCTTAACGTCCGTATAATTGGAATGCATGTAGTAAACGCGATAACCGGCGATGACACCATTGGCGTTCTCGGGCTCCGACCACGAGAGTTCAATGGTGGTGCCCGTGATTCCCCGGGAGGTGAGATTCTCCGGCTTTGTCGGCGCTAGAAGGAAAGAGAAAAAAATTAACACACGCTTTTCATTACAATAAGCCAACATATTAACCTTTCCTTTCTCGTCATCGTTCGCAACGTCGCGCTAAGACAAAGTATTCAGCGCGTTCGGAAATAGTGGACTTTCCAGTAAGATCGTCATTTTATTCTTGTCAGGCGGAGCACTTCTACCGTACGTATCGCGCGCTATTTACATAGACATAAAGAAATAGACCACCGTATGCGCCACATACTTTTCCGTGTCACATTTTTAATATATATATATATATATATATATATATATATATATATATATATGCACGTTGGATCCAACATAACGGAAGAGAGATACGAGACGGATCTTATCCCGCTCTTTACTACGCGTCGCGTTGATAAGAAAAGAATATAACTCGATGTTCTCGCGCACTTCCAGGATACTCGGGATATATACAGCCAACGTGTGTCGGGTCTATTCCTATACGTTTACAGTTATCTGTTTTCTCGAGCGGCAGCAACGACAGATACCGATACACCCGACCCGACTGTATTTCCATTTTTCTAAAGCTCCATTTTCTAGAATAAATAATACGGATGAATAATCGGCCGTCCAAGCGTTCATAAGAGAGTTCAAATTTATTGAATATTCATACAACTGCCGCGGCATTACCATACGCCGTGCGGTGTGCAGTATAAAACATGCAAATTGATTTGCATTCTATCCCCGGCTACGATTAAAAATCATTGACAGTAGACTTGCTTAGACGGCTCACTTCGGCAAATAGAACATATAAGTGACGCGTAGTAAGGCAGATCCTGTCAAATCTACTAGATAATGAAAACAAGAAACTACGAATTTGATAAATCGAAACTTTGTAGATTCTTAATACTATAGATCTACCGACGATTAATTTCTACTATTTAAGTATACTATTTTTTAAAAAGAGAATAAAGGGAAAAAGTAAATTGATCAATTGAATCATTTACAATAAAAGTCATGGACTATTATAAATTTGGGAAATTAAAAAAATTACAAAATCCGTCATTTTAACTGCTCTGGCAGTTCTAGTGTTAATAAAATTAATAAAATTAAGATAAAGATTATGGAAAATCTTTTAAACGCGACTGTTAAATTACTTTATTCTTATAATTCTATAATCTTTTATTCTTCTAATTATTTTATTCTTAAATCTCGACAATGCGATGGGAAAATCGCTTCTTCTTGCTGACTTCTATCGAAGAATTTATTTGGCGGTCGTTAGTTCGCGTTGCCATCTCCTGCGACGCTCCGTTTAGAGCTTATCGAATTCGCATTAGATTGACGACGTGTAATAAAACGCGAGGCTGCCGGAGAGCGGAGAGTTACCTCTTTACTAGCTTTACGAGCTGCGACGGCGGATGATGTCATATCGAGTCTGTGCACGCACAGAGACGAGCGGATCGTGTTCTCGTATTACTATCGGACTTAAAAATGAACGCGATTGCGGGCCGCAAGGCGCAAGGTCGCGTTCGTTGCACGCGGCGTGGAAAACGATCTACGTCGAAACTACTTAGAACTTGCTGATGCTCATGTTCGTCGAAGCCGCGTTCTGTGACGAATCATCGAGAAATGATCTCATCCCGAGTGACCTCAAAGCGATTACGCGACAAAGCGTCATAAAGCGGGAGCCAAACAATGCACTTCCTTCGCGATCGCGAAAATCGAAGAAAAGGCCCACGTATCTAAAGATTATCGTTCAGTTCGCGGAACCGAGGGGGACGGGGGAGAGAACTATGTAGGCGAAAGTGCCTTTATTAGGATAGGTTCCCACTGAGTAACGGTTCACGAGTGAAAGGAACGGCCGATAAGAAACCTGAGGTACCTGCTTCGAGTGCCGGACTCGCGCCTGCATGCACTTCGATTTGCACCGCCACGAGTTGCATCCGCACTGCAACTATTTCGAGTTCCTTGACTCTCACTCGCGAGCAGAGGGCTTCGACCAATTAATAATATGTTTTGAACGACATTACGGGACTTTCTGGAACCCGGCGCAGTCTTTTGATACGAGGAAAGGATCTTTGCGAATTCTGTTAATAACGGAGATGATATATTTGTAACTTTGTAATTTATTGCGCCAATAATTTTCTCACTTCATAAAAGAGTTTAAAGACTGATTAAGTTCGCAACGGCGAGACCCTGACACGCATTCACGCGTCTGGATTAGGCTACCGGCCTTGGTCCTGCCGTAAAAATAGAATGTCCGGATCTTGCACGAGAGAGACATAATACGGCGCGGTTTTACCACTCTTGAAAACAATTCTAAGGAACGAGCGTATCTCCATAATTTTATACTCCGACGACACTTAAGGTGAGTAAGTAATCGTTGCCATGGCGATGCACGTGCTGTACGGTTACGCGTGTTGCACGCGCGAAAAAAAGGCAGATACGACGTGCACGCTCTTTTACGTAGGTACGAAACACGGGCGGGTCAATCTTGTCAATATTTTATTACGCTTTTACGTGAAAAACAATACGCCAGCCGGTTTATCCGCAATTACGATCGGGCGAATCCCGACACGCGCAATGAAAAAATGTTGCAAAATATCGTTTTCCCGCAACAGCACAAAGTCAGCGGCGATTGCGACGGGTTACAAAATAAACCGAGCGAAGCGATTCACGCCTGTGTCACAACACCGTGGCACGTGTGTGCCGTTGCATTTAAAATGATTTGCGCAATAATTTGCGCGTTGTAGCCGCGCGGTTTCGCGGAGAAGGCAAAGGCGAGATTCGCGCCCGCGTCCTTTAAAGCCTATGTCGGACAACGCATTGGAAATTGAGGATTGCGAATTGGAGGTTAGAATTCGACCAATCAGATCTTTTTAATCCTCATTCTCTTCATTCTGATTAGTCGAATTCTAATCTCCAATTCGCAATCCTCAATCTCCAATGCATAGTGTGACACTTTAGCCTGTGTCACATTGCGCATTGGAGATTGAGGATTGCGAATTGGAGATTAGAATTCGACCAATCAGATAATCTTAATCTTCATTCTCTTCGTTCTGATTAGTCGAATTCTAATCTCCAATTCGCAATCCTCAATCTCCAATGCATAGTGTGACACTTTAGCCTGTGTCACATTGCGCATTGGAGATTGAGAATTGCGAATTGGAGATTAGAATTCGATCAATCCAGATAATCTTAATCTTCATTCTCTTCGTTCTGATTAGTCAAATTCTAATCTCCAATTCGCAATCCTCAATCTCCAATGCGTAGTGTGACACGCTTTGGGCGAGAACGAAGCGTATACGCACACGTACGTTACGCCGTCCGTCGCGGTTGCGTTCCGCGAAATCGAGACGGAACGGGAAATGAGTTAAGCGTCGATTACACGAGTGGACAGTCTTACGCTCGCAAGGTGATTACGGAGGTGGCCGGCGCTGCGTGCCGAGTAACGCAATACCCGAGCGGGCGCGTGGCATTTCCTAGTGAAACTCGCGCGTCTGTTTTTGCCAATTAATTACGCGCTAAACGCGCGAGATTTTCACCGCCGGACTCGTTTGCATATTTCGAGCGCGCGGCGCGGCGCCCCGTTTTATTCGCGCGAATATAAATCATCGAGCTCATTTTTTTTACGGTATCGTTAATAATGTTACCGTTCGATTTATCTTATTGTTAGCGTTCCGGTCGCTCGATTATCAGGCCGACCTGTTTAGGTAATTGGAAACGCAAGTAAACATAAATAACTTCAATTTCCAGACGCAACACAGATCGAGTTTACATCGCCGAATTTCGCACGTTGTAATTTCACGCCACGTTGAAGTAGATTTGGATTCGCAGTAGAGTATCGCAACGTAGTATTATCCGCTAAACATTATCGTATATTCGATCTAGGAATCCAAGATTCTTCAATTCCTGGCAGCGAAATATTATAATATATTTTAAAGCACCGCGGTGTTGAAGCATATCGCTATTGCATTTCTTCTTTTATTTCTACCGCTATCGATACGTATCGCTTCATTTGTTACATTTAATTTCTACCATTATAGCACAACGCATCAATACATGTGTTCTTCATAATTATTCCGTTCTTCTTACGTTCTGTTCTTCTTCTGTCTGTTCTATTACTCTAAACGCCTCGCACTTTTCCCGCGAGCAGGAGGCACAAATCTACGCCAGCCTCTTTGTCGCGAAGTGACTCCAGTGAATTACCTCCGATATCGCTGTCATTCTCCGTGGAAAACGGCACGATGTATGTCGTCCGCTCGAAGATTTGCTCGTCGGTCGTCAGCGTGATCGGATCCGCCGTGGCGACGAGGAGTCGCAGGATCAGGGCTAGCGAGGCCGCCAGTTGAGCGACACTGGCTACGCTGGCCCACGACATTTCTTCTCTCCTTTCTTCCTTCCTTCGCGCGCTGCAGCTGCAGCTGTAGGACGCCGCGTGCTCGCGTGCGTACGTTTCTCTCTTTCTCTGCCTCTTTCCTTCCTTCTTTCTCTCTTGCCCCGAATCTCGCGTTTCCTTCTTTCTCTCTTGCTACTTCACGAATTCGCCCATCCTCGCCGAGGAACACGGCGCGCTCCTCTCGCGACGCGTCTTCGCTCAGTTATCGCACCGTCTTCGTCGCAGCGGTCCAAGAGCAGAGCGCACAACGACGCATTGTACACCAGTCGGTTCGTCGTCACTGTCACATCGCGGGGCGCAAAGGGTTCCCTGGGTTATCTGGCGACGGATCAAGCCTTTCGGCGAGAATCGTCGCGGCAATTGCACGGCACTAGACTCGAGAACTACTTCCTGCTGGAAACAGACGAGCTCGCATGAGCCCCGGGGCGAGCCTTCGTCGCGAGCGCGAGCTTCTCGGCGAGTCGGTCTCGTCGGCTTGCGCGAAAAAGAGAGACACCCGAGTGAGAGATCTCGGCACGGAGCGTGCACGGAATAGCGGATGCGGAAATCGCGCTATCTACGGGACGAGAGAGCGCCGCGAGGTCAAACCCGGCTCTCGTCCGCCCAGCCTCGGAAAGGTCGAGTCGAAAGTTGACATCGACAGCGCACGCTGTGCATTAACTCGCGCCGATAAGACACGTACTGCTGCTTTATCAATATTTAAGCTACTCCCGTAGCGCGATAGTACTTGGTTCGCCTTAACGTTACGAATAAGCGTCCGGAATGGGAGATCGCTGGATGGTAGCCGAAATATTATTGCGAGTACCGATCGCGCGTCCCCGAGCATTCGTCATCGAACGCACGATCGTGCTATCACCGAGGGAAGAACGTAGGCGGCAGCGGATTATTCGGCCCCCTTGGAACGTTGTAGAGTCACTTCCCCTTGCATTTTTAGTGGACAGAGAGACTAGGGGAATATAGCGCTGCGCCCTATACGACAACGGTACACGACGTTGCCGCATCAATATCGATACATCGAGTCCTGCCGTTCGATCTATCACGAATAATAATACGGATGGAAGTGAAAAAAATAGCGGAAATATATCTATAATTGAGTAAGATTATACATCGTTAAAAGGTAGAACACAGGAATTCTCGAAACTGAGTTTCTCTCAAGATCAGTTGGGCGTTTTCTTTTCTTCGTCACGTCTCGTAAAATGTCTCGTTGATCGTTGCACAAAATCTTTACTTGAAGAAATACTTGAAATTAAAGGATGAATTTCTTGAGTATTCGCATTTGTAGAGATTCGCGATACAGATTACTTCTTAACCTCTTAGAACGGAAGTATTGTCTTCAGACTCATGTCTCTCTTTACGGGATAACCGATCTCCAAATAAAATCCCAGCGCAATGTAGAAAGTTTGCGCACGTACGAACTTTTCCAGCACCCCGTATATCCCTTCAATTTCCGATCAACGAGGAGAAGGAACTTTTGAAGCGATGAGAGTGAATTTTCCTGATACAATGCGAACAATTAAATATCAGTCGCAGGAGAAACTGAGTTGGCTCGAACGCCGGGTTAAACGGATAAAGAAGCAAATTACAGGACGGCCAATAACAATAGCGCTTCCTCGTCCCAATAGAGAGAGAGAGGGGGGGGGAGGGAGCGAAATACCCCTCGCACAAAGAGGATCGCGCTCCAGTTTCATATTCCATTTCCTGCCTAATTGGCACCACGGAATAGATAAATAATTGCGAGAGCTTCGGAATAATGCCGACGAATAACGCGACACGCGTTATTTCGCGACAATATATAAACTTTTATTCAATGCAGAAAAATGGCGCACGTGTGACCACATACAACGACGCTCCGCGATTGGTTCATAAAGGAATAATGAACGTTTCGTTGAAGTTCTTTTTATGCGTTTTTACCGCGAAACATAAAAGATGCGTGTTGCACGTTTCACATCGGAACGATAATTAAAACACGGTATTTCCTTTACGGCGATTGAAGTAATTGTAATTGAAACAGCGGACTGTATCTGTGCGTCGAACACGTCGAATATTTATTAACGGAACATTTGAAAAGTTCGGCTGTGCGGCGAGAAGGACCGATGCAAAGCGGATGAGGCTAATCCACGATTCCCACGTCAATTCCACGCTCGCTCGAGTTTTTACTTCGCAGTGAAACGGAACCATGAGTATAATCGTCCAAACGAGAGTACAGGGGGGAGAAAAAAAACCCCGGGACCGCGCCCCATCTCGTGACTCGTCTACATTTGGCCGGCGCGAAGCGAACGTCTCACGAACGATGCACTATCGAAAATTACATCGCGATTATCCGGAGGAAAACGGAGAAGTGACGATAACGAGCGAATAAAATCGGCACGTTCGATAAAGGATTTCGTAGCGCAATCACGTTTCGCATCTTCCGAAAGGGGGAAGCGAGGAGGTGCGCAATGAGCTTCCGAAAGCGTGATCTTCCTCACGGCACGGTCCTCGGTCGCGGTAAGGAGAGAAGAAGAGAAACGTCGGAGAGAGGAGGATCGCGTGTCGCGCGCACGGATCATTCATGGGGAACGTCAGGTCGAAATTGGGACGGCCCGTGAATCCGCGATTCGAAACGGCGCGGCGGCGCGGAATGGATTGACCCCGATCGCGCGAGAGTGCGATTTTTGCCTCGAGAGGAGCACCGGGAAGCGTGCGTCGAACCACCGTCGTCGACCCTGCGACGATCCGTCGTTGTCGTCGTCGTCGTCGCCGGTTGCTTCCTTCCTTGCTCCTTTCCCCGCGCGTTTCCAGGATGTGGCCGCGGCGGAAGCACCGTGTTTCACACCGCTCGAACTCGCAACGACGACCGAGTCCTTCAACGTCGCATCGTCGTCGTCGTCGTCGTCGTCGACGTCGCCGCGCGTCGCCGCGCCGCGCC
Organism: Aphaenogaster ashmeadi; assembly: GCA_003063805.1. Lineage (NCBI taxonomy): Eukaryota > Metazoa > Arthropoda > Insecta > Hymenoptera > Formicidae > Aphaenogaster > Aphaenogaster ashmeadi. Next base: position 320,454 of record NJRQ01000050.1, on the reverse strand, counting down.
GCGCCGCGCCGCACCGGGATCGTTCGATTCCGCTATTTTTCCTCTCGTGTCGAATCGAACCGGAAGTTAGGGGGACACCGTGATTCGCCCCGTTTCTTTTATTATTCAACGACACTCGCGGACGGATTTATCCTTTTTTAGAATCACTGCCGTAGCGACGCTTTAATTATTCAATGGTGTTTATTGTCCGGTTAAATTTTTATGATTTCCCTCGTGATAACAGAAATTCTTTCCGTAAATAACAGCACGTCCGGATAGTTGGATTTTCTTGCGTCGAGTATGAAGGGAGTAAATTAAACGTCGACAGACGTGTCATTGTGTGAAACTTATCGATATTCCTCGTTAATCAAAGTGACTCACGTAATAGTGCGATAGTTGCTTACTTTTTCCCTTCCATCGAATACAAAGGAAAAACGAGCGAAGTGTCGTCAAAATCTATTGACGTTCGCTATAATCAAAATGAGTTGCAGTAGAAATTTCTCGCGTCGAATACAAAAGGATCGAAAGCTGAGCGACGAGGAAAAGCTACGATTTAGTCCCCCATTTTCACTTTAATGGCACCTGTCGTCTCATTGAAACCGATTAGTGCTTCCCGATAATCAAAATCACTCGCAAGACGCAGCTCGCAACAATGATTCGCGCTCGAGTCAACGCACTGAAAAGCAAAGTTGAAAGAAGAAAAAGAGAAAGAGAGAGAGAGAGAGAGAATATAGCAAGTGTTATTTTTCTGCACTGTATACGAGTCGCTTTTGCGTTCCTCCACGAGAACATCGATTTAATCAGCTTCTTCCTTCTCTCCCATTTCTCTTTCGAGCACTCCGCCGAAGGCGTCATTCACAAGTACGAGGGCATGAAGGAATCTCACGGATTTTTTCCGAAGGACCCAGCAGTTCCGCCCGTACTTCCTGCACCTGCTCGACGCACTGCAGAAACGAAACGGACGATCGAACGGGACGGAGAGACGGAAAAAAATAACCGCCGAGAGCCGGTAGAGAGGTGTGGACGCGCGGAGTTACAGCGTACCCCGTCGCGGAGTGTCGAGGATATTACGGATTCGCCGCACCAGTTTCATTTCGGCACTGCACGACGTGCACATCTCTCGCTCACGCTCGCGTCGTATCGACCCCGCGACCCCGGTTCGTCTCTGCCCGCTCCGAAATCCGATTCGGTGCAGCGGGACCCTCCGATCGAAGAGCGACTCCCGGCGACTCGCGCGGCCCGAACAAAGGATCACACCCAGGCGTACGGACCTGCCCGCGATATATCCTTACGATTTCACGGACTAGGCGTCAACCAGCGAACCGGAGGAGGCGTCGTCGGAATCGACGGTCCGCCGCCATCTCGGCGAGCTCGTGCTCTCTCTCTCTCTCTCTTTCTCTCTCCTTTCCTCTCTGTCTCTCTCTCTCTCTCTCTCTTTCTCTCCCTCTCCCTCTCTCTTTCTCTCTTTCTCTACCGCGAGACGGCCTTTCTCTCGGTCGCGATTTTTCGCACTCGGCGATTCCGCGATTCCGCGTGCCGCACCAACCGCGATCGACGAGGAACTCACGCGATGCCGATTATTCTACCCAAGAGTGCGGGGCACTCATACCGGGACGACGCGCGTTGACTGTCAACCGCGCGCGCGAGCGCAACGCGTGCACGCCAACGACTACACGCGCACTCGCGCTGCATCGAGCTCACTCCGAATTACGCGCGTTCACGCACTCGCGCGTAAGAGCGGGCGCGCGCGCGCACATACGCGGTTCTACACTCGTCGCCGGAGCTCGTGCATCGTTGCGGATCCCTCGTATCCGGCCCACCGGGAACACCGTACGAGAACGAAGCTCGTGAACGGATTTTGCACGCCGTTCGAAATATATATATATATATATCGGAATATATCGTTCGCACACGAGGAACACGCGCTCGCGGCCGGGAGAACCGAGAACGCACGTGCGCCCGACGCGGACTCGACGGGATACTCCGCTCGCGTTGTCGTATCCCGGGTGACGACTCACGACGACGAGGATGACGACAACGACGAGCGGACCGGCTGCTGGCGTGCCGATGCAGCGTGCTCGCCGCGGCCGACTCGAGCGGGCACTTCTCTCTCTCTCTCTCTCTTTCTTTCTCTCTCTCTCTCTCTCTCTCTCTCTCTCTCGTGCTCGGTTGCCGCGTGCTGAAAAATCGGGGAAAATCGATCGTCGAGACCAGGCGCGGCGCCGACCGAAACGCCGTGGCAGCTGCTCCCGCTTTCTCTCTTTCTCCCTCTCTTTCTCGTTCTCTCTCTCTCTCTCTCTCTTTCCACCCTCTCTCCTCGTCTCTCTGTAGTCGGCTTCCTCTGTCGCACGGTCGCCGGCTGTCACGATCCCCACTTCTTCTCCTTCCTCTCGTGACCGTTCCACGTCTCACTCGCACGGGCGGGATCCTCTCCTTCCCTCTTGTACCTTTGAATCAGCTGCCTCTGTCCTCTCTCTTCATCTCCCGTCTTCCTTTCCCTCTCTCTTTCGCTCTTCCCCGTTCTCATTAATAAGCTTACAAAATAAAGTCTCGTTGGAAACTTCTTATAAATTTGCAGAGTAGACTTTCTCTTAAAATACTAAATCTATATTGAATGTTGAGAAATATTTTCGTGAATGAGAAATTCTCCAGTGTATTCGCGAGTACAAGGTATCGCGGATTCCCTGGATTATGAGAAATACTCCCTTCGGGAATGGAGCGCTTCGAAGAATTTGCGGCGGCAGCTAGAAAGTTGTCGGCGGTAGATGCGCAGACTGGTGATGACGATGATTCAGGATATAACGATGAAAACGATGAATCACCAGCGGTAGATTTATATAGGCTACCATAATGCGTTTTAAATGCGTTAGGAACGAGGACAAAACTTCATTCTGCGGAGACCTTGACGATCGTTCTTCCTCAGAGAAATCGTTCTAGAGTTTTACCTTAACGTTTCAATTTAGCAAACGGTAAATATTTCGATAGATACGCTCGTAATCCGGTTCGAATTGTCGCAGCGCGATAAGAGAGGTCCCGAAGTCCAAGTCTAGCTGAAGACAATGCGAGTCTCTGCTTAATAATTAACACAAATGTTAATACAAACGGCATTGTGCACAAGCAAACATCCGCCTTCGTAGAACTACGCAGAACTCTCGTCTTCCTACTGCAGCTAAACCAGCTCTCCGAGACTTGAATGCCTTGTTACGAACGATACCCGCGTTCTGCTTTACCGTACTCGGGTATATGCGGTATTCTGTATCTGCCATTGTACTCTCGGAGAATCTAATTTAATTTCATACTCAGTCTTACATCGTACCGACCTTCGCATCTCGCGCGAGATGCGAAACGATATCTTTTTTTCTTTCATCCACCTTCCCTCTTACTTACCGCCCTCATCGGTCATCACCGTCACGGTCGAGGCGGGCCCGTGACCCTCGGGGTTGAACACTTGCAGGGAGACGAGGTACTGCGTGAAGGTATCCAAATTGTGAATACTGTGATTCTGAAAGACAAAAGTGCGCGTTATCTCTTTTTTCTTCTTTTCCCTCCTCTCCTAACAAACGGTGTGCTAAGATGAGGTGTCACGCGACTTACGTCGACAGCAGGATCGCGAATGTAAACGTTTTTCATTTCTTCATCCGCTTTCTCGCGTCGCCGGTATCCTATGCGATACCCGAGGAACTCGCCGTGTATGGTGTCGCGACTCGGCGGCTTCCATGCCAGATAAATAGACGTCGCTGAGGTATTGTGGGCCGCCGTGATGGTCGGTTTTCCTTCTGGTACTGCAAACAGTCGTATACATTGTGCGTAAATCCCACCGATCCTAAACTCCCGGGGAGGTAGCGGAATCCCAAAAATAGAGATAGGGAAAAACCTAATCCTGAAAAAGTACATCGCGCCCGAAAGAGAAGAGTATTATGTCCGCGTTTGTTAATACAATACGTATCGTTACGAAAACTCGCGCAGCTGCGAAATCCATCAAAATATCGCGTATGTTTTCCATAGCAAATGGATTGTTCTATCCCTTTGGAAAATTCTGATGAAATTTCGCGGTTCTTCTCTCTCTCTCTCTCTCCCCCTCTTTCTCATCGAGACGTTTAAACGGAACGTTAAATATACGTCACTATAGAAATCCATCAGTTACTGAAAAAAAAAACCGATTCTGAAGAACAACGAGGTATGACATGCTGTAAAAATAATATTTAAAGTTGCTGCGGGACGCGGCGCTCGACGGTCGGAAATCGATAGTTGTGATTGCGTCGAACACGAATAAATACGTAACTCCCCGTTCCCGCCCTTCCGGACGAACACAGAGAAAAATTAAAACGTAATATTTAACCGGCAATCACGGATATAAATTTTCAAACTCTTGGAAATTTCAAGTTTTCCCATGTATATGGAGGAGGGTGATATAAAATTTCGCGGATATACTCGTACGTGTTGTTGACGCACGCGCGAATGTATTTTACGCTCGACGTAGAATGTATATTTCCGTCGAAATCATTCGATCTATGTTAACAATATCACTTCATATACATATACGCGCGATCGTTTACCGGCCCACGCATCGTTTATTGACGCCCCCTTCCCCCCTCGTGTGCGGAATTGTTTTCGAGATCGGGCATTTTTAATTCGCGTTTCCGCGTGCATGCGGACCGCGAACGCATCCAAATCCGCGTATCGCAATCCATACGCGCGGTAAATTGATATCTTTTTCCATATTGTTACGGGAAAAAATTACGTCGAACGATCTTTTCGCGCCCGAAAAAAAATATGTGTAAGCTGCTAACAGATAGAGGAGAAAATACAGGCCTGAATTTGGTCGAACGGAGCTAAATGTTTTCGTGTTTTTCATCGAGTATATGTTTAAAGGCTAATCTACAATGTGCTCTTTGCTTCCTGTTTCTTGCTTTTTGCATTTTGTCAATTTTTGATTATGTCGCGTAATGCGATGCTTGTTCGTTCTGTCATCCAAGATAAAAGTTGACGAACTTCGGAAGAGACAAGAAACACGTGACAAGAAACACGATTGTCGGTAAAACAATGCGTGGAAAGGCAAAGAAGCAAGAGGCAAAGAGCAAGAAACAGGAAGCAAAGAGCACATTGTAGATTAGCCTTTAAAGTAGAGGTAATGCGCAAACGCGAAGACGAGCGAAGTAACATTTAGCGAACAAAGGAGAGAGTCGTTCGCCGATCGTGATAGAGAGAAGTAATAAGAGAGGAATAGATCGTGATAGAGTCGAGGATAAGGGTCGCGAGAAAAGTTGTGCGATAGAGATAATTATCTAAAGATAATTATCTAGAGATAATTATCTAGTGTGGTGCGTTATTTTTTGAGTCCGACCGAACCTTCGGCTTCGGCTTCGGCTTCGGCCACCTTCGGCCAAAAGTTACGACTTCGGCAAAACAATCGGCTTCGGCTTCGGTCAAAAAATTGACCTTCGGTCGGACTCTAGTTATTTTGAGTATATAGATCTCTGTGCGGGAGACTAAATTGTTTTATGTATCTTGTGAAATCTTCTCTTTTTTGAAATATATATATATATATAGATTAAATTCGAGAAGAGCCTAAACGGTCATAGATAGATCTTAGAGCTTAATAATATTTTGTGTGAATATTCTAGTTCAAACAATCTGCGCGCCGATTAATATTTTATATATATATAGATATATATTTTTGCAATACCTCGTGCCTAAAGTTATTATAAGAAGCTATCCTGAAAAAGCTTCCTATAACTATCCTGTAGCTTATCGCGTAAGCTTACATATGTTCGCAAATTTTCGCCGTGGGATTAAATATTGTTTTCTTCACACGCTTCACACGCGTCCGAGGAGCACCGTGCGGCCATTCAATCTCTGTGACGTCGTGACGGAGATGCACGGGTGCGGGCTGTTAAAAAATGGTCGTGTAATAATTTTAAAGCCCGCGTAATTTGTTTCAGGTTGCCTTATCGCGCGCGCGAGGCGCGAGGGCGGGGGCAGGTGAGGCTCGTTGTCCCAGTCGCAGGTGCACGGCAGGCGAGCCGAGTTCGAAATAATTAGCATCCGCGCGTCACTTTTTGAAACACCCCCGTCGCGCTGTCGCGATATCGCGTCGGCACGTCGGCCGACTCGGCCGCGGGGGATGAGAAATTATCGCAGAAATTATACCGAGACATTTAATGCGCGTTGTGCGTCAGTGGCCGCTCAGTTAACCTGACCGACCCATCCGTCGTGTTTAACGCCGGCGAAAACGTTAATTGCGCGATCGCGAAACGATTAATTGCGCAAGGACGATCGCACGAAGCGTCAGTGTCTAGTGGAAAAATAAGGAATTTTGCCGCGATAACAATCGTCTCGCCGTCAATTATTTTATTAATTAATTGTCAATTATTTAATTAATAAATGGAACAAGAGTTTGAGTCGCCAGTGAATAATTAAAAATTACCAAAGGTATTGTAATCGACCCAACTGGCCAAA
>NJRQ01000050.1:298222-308682 GCA_003063805.1 Aphaenogaster ashmeadi | reverse complement strand
GAGAGAGAGAGAGAGAGAGAGAGAGAGAGAGAGAGAGAGAGAGAGAGAGAGAAAGCGTACATTTATTAGAAGCGCCCTGGGATGATATCCCCTCAGGCGAGAGAGAGAAAGAGAGAGAGAATTATCTCGATTTTATCGTGAGCGTTATCTCGAAACGTTAATTCGGGCACAGCTGATCGGATCTCATGCAATATCGCGACGGGAAATAACAAAAATGCCGAGGTCGATGATACGCGAGTGTAATCGCGCGATGTAGGATCCCGCGATTCGCCGAACAGGCCGCATAATATCGCCGCTGAATTTTTATCCCGGTCGAACAATGTCACGCATCGACCCGAGTGACGTCGTCGATGGTGTTTAAATTAATTATTGGCACGGACGTATATACACAAGCGCATTTCCGCGTGGCGATACGCGAAATCCGGCTCGGCAATGCGGATGCGTCTCGATAGCCGGATAATTATTCCCATCTCACGCGACGAAATGATGAGCCATCGTCGGCGTATATAGCTGCCACTAGATCGTGGCTACATGGCCGCGTGTGTATCTAATAACGTCGGTTTTGCACGCGCTGTCCACTTGCGACCTGGTTGCAACGTGGTATCGTGTTCCAATTTTTGACGCGAAATGTCTCGGAAACAGAGCCGGAGTTCGGAACGCGAGTACAAAATACACCTCGTTGATGTATAAAGAGAATGCGCGCGGTGAAAGCAATACGTTTCACGGGCGAAGATATTCTCGATTCGGTATACTTATAGACACGTAAATGTTAATTTAGGTAATTGTGACATAAATGTGACACTGAAACTTGTTGGAATAGCGAACGCAGGGACGGTATCCAAAATATTCGGCAATCGATACAGTTCAATTTAAAACTTAATTAGCATGTTATTAATATCATATTACGTGGTTAATAATGTAATGTAATATGTTACCACCCATGGTAATATAAATTAATGTGTAAATAATTAAGAAAGATATATATGTGCAGGTATGTGAGCGAGTGTATGAAGAATATCAAATTTCGCCCTTCCAATCTCTATAAATAAACTATTAATTACATATTATTAAATACAACTAGTTATGATAATATTGTACAAATGTAAATTAAATTTAAATATTTTTAAAATATGTAGCATAATATTACTAAATATGTCGCATTAATGATCGGTATAGAAATATCTAACATTCTAATACGCGATACGCGATATCAGCTAAATATTAATCAAATCTAATATATTAAATTCATTAAATATCTCTATATAATTTTCATGAAATTTTGAAGCGTCAATTATTTTGATTGATCCCTTAACATTTCGCAGGTACTTTACGAATGATCAAAGCGAAGAACTAGAAAGCGCAAAACGTCGAGAAAAAAAACCAACGAGCTGTAACAGACGCGAATTCAGCGCTCACGCATTTGCTCGATCATCCGTTAAAAATGAACCGGGATTCCATCTACAATGGTTACATTCCACGAGCCACCTAATTCCAGTTGGACCGCGAGCTGGCCCTTCGCGCGAGTAACCCGGTAATTGGGGCCTGCGATCAGCGACGCGCGGGAATCCAGGTCGAAAAGGGTTGAGAGCGTGGAACGGAGATGGCCCTCACGCTCGCAAACTTTGTCGTCCGTGGCGCGTATATACGGCTAACACGTCGCTGGCCATCCTCCTGCGCGGCCGGGCTCGGAATTTATAGGGTTGGCTTGGCCTTGCGCAAGACTCAACCCGCTCAACCTATTTCATAACGTGCGGAGGAATGACGTCGACGACGAAAGAAAGAATCAGGGAAATGCAGAGAGGAAGAGGAAGAGAGGACAAAAAAAAAGAGAAAAAGAGAGCGAGCGAGAGGGAGAAAGAGGGGACGAATTAGGAAACAAAAGAAAAAGAATAGGCTCGACTTGAGCCTGCTTGCACGCTCCCGGCTGCCGGCTGCAATTAGCGCCTCTTTAGTTAGCCGTCCTGGACGGCTCTTCTCGCCTCTCCGGATGCCAAGAACTGGTCGTGCCGCGCACTCAACCCTGCCCCGCTGCCGTTCTCATTCTCTCGGACTTTCCTCTTTTCGGCCGGAGTTTCGTCACTTTTCGCATCGCCGTGAAACGCTTTGTGCCCTCCCCTCCGGGCGCGTTAACGACCGGAGGGTGTCAACCATTTAATTTAGCATGACGCCACTCAGCGTCATCGTGGCCGACAAACTTCGTTTTGATAGCCTGCGGGAGGTGTAATTTGGACGATTGAATCGGCTTGAAGCGCAGATGTACGCGACGAGAGGATATCCTAAAGCCGATATTGGCCCTCACCGGGAAACTTTACTATTACGACGCTTCTACGAGAAAGAGAGAGAGGGAGGGCAGGGATGATAGAGATAAGTATAGATAGAGAGGGGAGATAGAGAGAAATAGAGAACGCTTTTCGCGTTGGCGATCATGGTTCCTTTTAGAGGTAAGTTCTATATAGAGGCGAATATATACGTTTTGATAGTCCTTTAAAAATTCTTCCGATAGACTGATAACAGATAGGCAACACATGAAACTTTAGAGCATAACTTAACCGTAACGGCCTGTTTTCGATTTACCGAGAAATCAGTGTCATCACCACTGTTGCAATTCCCACAAGCATACATTGTTTATAACCTACAGTAATATATCATTAATATGTCAATAAATTAATATTTTTATAATATACATACGTAATAAATTATACAAGTATTTATAATAATTAATTATATGTATATATATATTTATAATATGCTACTGTTTCGAAACTGCAGATATGTAAATATATTCTATCAGGGTATGAAATTTTAATAAAATCTCCGTAACATAATTATTTATATTAAATTTTGCAATGTGTTACATGTTATATTTACAATACAGACACAATTCTCTGTAATTGACATCTACTCTCGTTTGATTTCTGAGAAAGGGTAACGATTCACCGAATGCATCCGCCAAGTCAATAAAAACGCTTCGATTGTTTGATAAAAATGAGGAAGAGGGACGAAGGAAAAGAGAAAATCAAAATCGCGAGACTTACTTTCGCGAAGGGTCACCATGTAGTAGGACGGTAGGCTGGGCTTGCTGCGTCCTAAAGCGTTTATCGCCGCCACTCGGAAGCTGTACACCGTGAACGGCCTCAGGTTCTCGACCGTGTAGAACGTGTCGTTGTACGGCGTTATGATCTCCTTCGTCGCGTTCCATGGACCGTCCTCGCCGATGCTGCAAATAACAAATGCGCCGCGTTATGACATTTGCAATTCAACCGTTCGCCACGTGATTGCAAGTTACGCGCGACGCTATCGTCGCACGAACGCTCACAATATGGATACGCTCACAATACTTCAAAATCGTTGCGATAAATTCTGTGTAGATTGGTCGGTTAGGTCTAATATCCCTATCGATATCCCGTGGGATATTTTTTTCTTCTTCTTTTTTTTACACGATTTGTGAAAGAAAATATCTTAGACGTTGTGCGATTTTGAAAGACTCAATATGATAATATACGTCTATAACCTGCCTCGTAAAGTTACACTGGGAACTCTCCTATAAACTACATTAAGAAAATGTTTCAGGAAGATGATGGTGGTTGGAGAGAATTCTACGATGTGAAGAAAAGAGAACTTCTGCGAAAGGTATTCAAATTGCAAATGCGCAATTCTTGAGATAACGCCGCGTATGCCCTTAGCACGCAATCCTGTGTGTATTAACGTTACACATTGCAAAAAGAAACATAGGAAGAAAGTAATTCTAAAATTGATGATTAAAGGATATTAATATGTCTAATATTCTTTGCCGCACTGACTGTGTTTCGTAACTTGTAGCAATATGGTAACACCGCAGGTATTTTACAAATGTCTGAAACTGTCAAAAAAATGAGTTAAAAATCTAGACACGGCAAATAATTTTCGCAATTGCTTTCGAAACCCACGCATGAAAGACGAGGGTCGACCAGGAATTCCTCGCGTCATGTAAAAGCCCGAAAAGTTAAGCGATTAGGTAGCGAATTTCGTATCGCAGTTTCGATGTTTTTCGTGCTTTGCCCGAGGTGAACACGAGCCACACAACACTGATATGCGATCTTCCACTACAATTTAATTATTTCGACGATACTAAGTTTTAAAAAATTTTAACGTCGACGGTCGCTCGTCAGAATTTTTAAAAACCCGCGCCTATCTGTGTGCATGATAAGATCATAGACATGGATTAAAGAAGCTGCACAAAAAATTTATCTCCATCATATTATATAAATCAAAGATAAGTATAATAAGTATTATATGATATATTATTTTTAATATAACAGTTAAAAAAGAACATACTTTAAAAATGTTATCTGAAGTCGTCTAAGAGATGTTTTAAAATTTTGAAGACGGAATTATCAGAGAGATGTCTGTCCAACATCTTTAAAATGTCTCCCGATTTATATGACGTCTTGAGACATTGTTTTAAGATATTTTTAAGATTTCTCATTTGAGATCGTCTTTAGACGTATGTAATTCTGGTAATACAGTTTAGGTATTAACGTATACGAGGTCTGTCAATAAAGTAATGAGACTGATTTTTTCCCGCCTGTTGTGGCAATCCTGCAGCCTTCTATCACAGACTATATTTCACGTTGGTCCTTCCCCCACCACAACGTGAAATATAATCTGTGATAGAAGGCTGCAGGATTGCCACAACAGGCGGGAAAAAATCAGTCTCATTACTTTATTGACAGACCTCGTATATATCAAGAAAGAGGAGCTAAGAATTGCATGATAAATCGATATTTCAGTAATTAAATATATACATAATTTTAATAATGACAATTTGACATGTATTTTGAAGATATTTATTCGTTAAAAATTTTATTTGTTGAAAATTGTGTACAATTAATTCATTAATATAATATTCATTTTATGATTTATCAAAATTAGTCCATGATGTAATATTCATTTTATGGTTTATCATTATGGAATATTAATTGTTTCGAAGATGTGTGTGTGTGTGTGTGTGTGTGTATATACATATCTACATATATATAATATAAGAAGTTGTGCTATTCAAAATTTCAAAAATTTCCCGAGATTTCCAAGAATTCGGGATTTTAAATCGCAAAAATTAAAAGTCTCGAAAATCGACAAAGTATCAGGAGAACATAACTGGCAAGGAGGTTGTTCTATCTAAAATTCTAAGAATTTTCCGAAATTTCCAAGAATTTTACAAATTTCCAAGAAATCGGGATTTCAAATCGCGAAAATTAAAAGTCTCGAAAAACCAACTAGGTATCAGTGGAACATAATCGACGAGGAGGTTGATAAAAAAAAATATAGAAAAGAGAGTTCAAACGTTCGCGAAAAATCGTTGCGCTCTGTTTCTAATATCTGTATACGCAGCCTATGCGATTAAGGTGGCGTTACGCGCACTCTATACTTTACGTTTATAGTTAAAGCGGTGTCGTCGTCGCGAGCGATATCGATCGCAATTCGTTCGCGAACCAATCCAGGAGTGCCGAATAAATCCCATGGGCGGTATCGTTGCGGTACGTTGAAAGTGGTGTCTCGATTTTCGCGATCGGTATCGGCGACAATCCGTCAGATCGACGCCCTATCGAAGCGGCCGTTTGCGGGTGGCCGGGAGTGCCGAATAAATCTAACGGGCGATCGTTTTGGTGTGTCAATTAATCAGTGATTGTGATCGAATGGTGTTTCTGTGATCTGTGATCGATATCCTGCCGGATCGTCGCCCCTCGGGATAATTTTGCCGATACATCGCATCGCGGCTGCGTCGAAGAAAGTCGCGGGCGAGGGGTAAACCGCTGAGGGCATTGCGGTGTACAGATTTGGGGCATTAGTGGGCATTACTAGGGCACATTAATGGGCATTACATAAAAAATTCACTAGTAATGCCCAAAAATTGTGTACTTTTAGGGGTAAACCGCTAACCAAAATTGTGTACACCAATGGCTAGTAATGCCCAATTTTGGGTTGGATAAGGAGACGGTACGCGATCGCTGCTTCTTCACGGCGTTCGGTGAGTGTTCATCTGGCTAGCTTCTTGAATTTTTCCGTCCCACATTATGAAATCAGTACGTTGAGCGGACACAATCAGGTATTCTTTGCGGTTGACATTAAGAAACGAATAACGTTTCTCCACATGGACGCCCTTACAACTTTTTTCAATGGGGGCAGAGTGTAAATATATTAGGAGTGTCAAACAAACGTATTTTCAAATAATATTTTTAAAAAACATTTATGCAGATTTTTACTTTTAATTATATAAATTTCAAACAAAAAATTATCTGGTTGTCAAACATAAAATCATTCTAAATTGAAAAAATTAAAATCCAAGGAGAACATACGCCCCTCCTTGCCCCCCTTCATAGGCGCCCATGTTTCTCCGAATCATTTAAGTCCCCGTCGGACTACGCCCTGAATATTGCAGATTACGAATTGGAGAGTAGGTTTCGACTAATCGCATAACTTCGATCTTAGTACGCTTACTTCAATTGATTGAATTCAAATTTCCAGCTCGCGATCCTTGTAATCCTCAACGAAAACGCGAAAGGAAACGTCGCGAGGATCTAGCCGCGATTTTTCGAAGCAACTCGCGGCAGCCGCAAAATTATTACCGCTCCTGCGGAACGCGTGTGTTCGCGTCGACTGGCGTGTAATTCCCGCAGACTAATTAGCGGTCGAAGACGCGGCGCGCGCGCGACCGGGAGGGGAGATTTTATCGTCTTCGAATTGCATATCTGCATTTTGCAGTAATTAATATAGATTATTAATCGTTGCGCGATCCGTTACGGGAAAGTTTCCGCGCAGCTGCGGTTCGAATAATTGCCACAGTTTGCATTCGCGCGCGCGGTCGATCCGCTTCCACACCGGCGCGGCGCCGTGCGTGTACTCGCCCCCCCCCCCCCCCGCACACGCACACACGCGCGCAACCCCGCGAACGTAATGTATTTGTCACGCGTAGCGAATTGCGGTTATCTTTCGGTGCGCTGCGACGTTAATTCTCGAGGCAGTTTACCGGCCCCGTTATTTTTCATCGGCATCGCACACCGACGGCGATGAAGCGCCGCTTATTCAGGGGTGCTTTATCCGCGAGACACGTCACCCTCGTGCAAAAATAACGCACCTCTCGTACCTTTCACAACCACTTCGTACGGGGGAAAAGAAAAAGACTCGGTTCGGTTTTCTTTCGGCCGCGGGAGAAATGTGGGGGGTCGTATCTTCTCGCTGCGCACGACTCCGAGTTTTATCGGTCTATCGCCCGCGGAACGCGCTCGATATCGCGCGGAACGGCGAGAGTGCCGCGCGTTTAACGCTAAATACACGGCGCGCGAGGGAAGCACTCGGTAACGTGAACCAGCGCGTCGCGAATTTACAAACAGGGGAGATGAAGGATGAAGAATAACGTTATACACTAGGCGCACACTCTCCCGCCGCGCCGTGTCGCACAGATACGCACACTCGCGCACATCCTCCTGCCGCACGTGCTGCACTATATGCTCAACATCCCGCCTGTAGGACACAATCAATTTACCGGCGACAAACCCCCATCGCCAATTTGCCACTGTGAGATAAGGGAATGATCCGGCAATTAAATGCAAAAATGACCTGTCGCCCCCGCGGTTTTTATTTGAGCCATTTTTGCGCCCGAAAGCTCGGCGCGGGAAAAAAAGCAATCGACGACTTGTATCCAATTAGTGCAATTCGCGTCATTGCATTCTGCGGCAAATTCGTTTGAATTTTCGATAGGCGAGATACATTTTACACGGGAAATTCACGGCCTACAGGTGTGCCGCGCGCGCCGCGCCGCGCCGCGACGAGACGGCCGGAGATATATCGATCACGAAGCGAAAAGAACGACATTCGCATTTGCACGTTTTTTCGCTTTTGCCGGGAATTAGATTAAAAGCTTCGAAAAAGCTTTCGCGCGCAAGCGGCGCTTTATTCACTTTCAGAAGGCCGCACTTAAGCAAACGTCGCCGCGGACTTAATTCGGCCGCGCGCGGACGAATGCATGCGGCATATTAAGTTTCTCTATCGCAAAGAGAGAGAGAGAGAGAGAGAGAGGGAGAGAGAGAAACAACTTTCTTATTAGGACTCGTCTCGGAGGTAATTGATTGTTTCAGTTCTTCCGCCTTGATTTTTCTCCGTCGCTGTTGCGCGGAGGAAAGAAACCCGGTGCGAGCTACTTCCGTCTCGCGGGAGAAGCGTATTTCAAGAAACTCGGGACAATTAATTATTCCCTCGTTCGCGAATGAAAAACAATTCCGCGATTTCTTTTGACTCCCTCGCGATCGTACTTCCGATACGCAAATGAGGATGCACTTCGTAAGGCGGTACGTCCGACACGCCAACTTTTCAATTCCGCCAACTTTTGCCACGCGGAAGACAACGCATAAATTATTAACGGATAAATATACGCGAATCCGCGGAGCGTAATTCCTATGAATTATCGAAAACCCGTGTCCTTTTGAACCCGCATTAAAACCTCTTTTCGAGAAATCGACTTTTCCTCGGCGAAAATGTCAGAGAAAAGTCAACTCGCTGTTTTGCAGTTGCATTAATATATGTAAATATACGATTTATATTTTGAAATATTCAAGTACTAGAAGCCTCTTACTTTCATAAATTATTAAAATTATCGATTATACATGAAAATTATAAATATTTAATTTCCACCCGACGTATTTCCATCGAAGGAAAGTATATGCAAATGTATTTAGCTAAAAAATAACACGGAAGTGGGACGCACTCTGTGCAGATACCTTTCCGATCGTTATAGTTTTCCGCGTGAACTTTATACTTTGACCGGCATATTAATGCAAAAAAAGATGCATACAATAACACACAGGACAGGATAGAGTCCATTGTCGGGCGGTATAAAAGGGGGCTCGTGAGGATTGCGACGGAACAATGAAAAACTTTAGTTTTGGAAAACCTAAATCCATCTCCGACACGAGAAGAAAGAGCCTATCAAAACTTTCGGACCGGGTCTTTCATAATTCCGGTCTATTGTGCGTGTGCCAGTACGATCCCGATAAATCCCAAATGTTCGCCGATTCTAGCCGAACGACCGCGCACATTTCTAGATACGTGTTGATACGCGTTTCGCGCATAATATCCAACTGTCGAACGAACCGAATTCGCTCGCATCCAGCGGCGACGGCGGCGGTGACGCGCCCGGTGGCGAATATCAAATTTTTGCCAATTCTTTCCAACGGATTATTCGGCGAAATTCGACTCACGCTCCGCAAATATTTAAGTTCCGTACAAAAAAATACGCTCGAGACTTTTCTCCCCCGCGTGGGAATTTCCAGAGAAAAAGGGGAAAGAAGGAGCGAGAGAGAGGGAGAGAGAGACAAAAGCCGCCACTCGTTTCCGAGAAATTACTGTTTATTATCTTTTTAAGATTTATCGCATCGCCAGTCGCAAGATGAGTTGGGAACTTTGATAACAAAAGTTGATAATAAAGTTTCGCCAAAGTTCGGTGTATAAAAAAAAATATATATATATAAGGAAGAAAGAAGGCGAGAAGAAGAACTTCGCGGGGAGAGCCAACGCCGGAAAAATGGAAGCATCTTATAGGGAGCCGCGGCGCGCACTCCATAATAATTGATTTCTCGCATTCGACGGCGGCGGGGCGGTCGAACGCGCCGTAATATATACGCTAAAAGAATTGATGTATCGTCTCGATAAATCAATCCCCTATTTCTCCCGTCCGTTCATCCAGATTGTCGGAGATGCTCCACCGTGATCCACCTGTCGTCGGAGGATATAGGAAACGTTGCGCGCACACCTTGGGGGGGGAGGAGGGGGAGGAAGTGGAATACCGTTTTCCCAGTCGTGTCGTATTGTGTCGTGTGTCACGTACTTTATAGGTCCGATTGCGATCGGTTGCACGCGGCGGTCCGTCTCTCCCACTCTCTCTATCTCTTTCCTTCCCTCTCTTACCGCGTCGCCGTCGTAATAAAGTATATTTCATCGACCGACAAATGTAAGATGGATGACCCACCTCAATTACAACGATCATGGCGATTGCGTTACGGTAAATCTGCGGGACACGCGGCCGGCTGTCACCGCGGCGCGACATAAATTTTTTCTCGTGTTGCGCGAAAATGCCGAATCGGGACCGGGAGTCGGGCGCCCGAACCGATTCGGGCGGAATATACGATTCCTTCGCACAAAGCGAGCGGGATGCGCGCCGCGTGTGTATAAGCGGTGCGTTCTGGTAGATTTGACAGCCAAATTACATTACACGCCACGCTGCGCGCGAATACTATCCGATATGTAGGCAATTAACTATATTAGCGCAGCTTCCCAACGACGTCTTGTGCATTCCGACGTCAGCAATCAAATCACCTCTCTTTTCAAACAGAGACTTCGAGCTCTTATGTTCATTTACATACTGAGAAAAAAAATTTGTTGAAAAACTAAAATATTTAGTCCGATACGTTCAACTAAAACATTAGTTG
>NJRQ01000050.1:241647-290436 GCA_003063805.1 Aphaenogaster ashmeadi | reverse complement strand
TTTATGTTTTATCTTTCTGTATTAATTTATATCATATTTATGGCTTGATTACCAACTATTTGAATGCAATCGATATTGTTTTGACCAACGAATGTATGTTTTATAGATTTACGCTTGATAAGGACCAAAATCAATGGTCGAAACGTCACAATAAACTTATTCGATTATTATAGCCAGTTAAGGTTGAATAAAACGTCTTTTTTTTCAATATGTTAGTTCTGACAAATTCTCATGAGTAGAGGATGTTCTTGATGTGGTGAAGACGTTCTTATGATATATTAGTGTTTACTTGATAAGGACTCAAACCAAGGGTCGAAACGTAGTAACGTTTTGCGCTTTGTAATAAGTGTTGCCAGTCGTCGAATAATAAATACTACTGTTAAATATTATTGGCGGTCCATCTATTAATTTTCCATATTTTTATCCATTTGGCGCGATATACGCAAGTGCTCACTGAAAAAATATTCTACTCTAAAATAAACGCCAAGAGGATCTTCTTAGTTTAAGAAGAGAATCCGTTAAACAGTATATCCTCTAAAGAGATATTCTTAACATGTAAGAATATTCTTATAGAGAATATTCTTAAACTACTGTTTAACGGATTCTCCTCTTAAACTAAGAAGATCCTCTTGGTGCTTATTTTAGAGTAGAATACAATTTTTTCGGTGCTCGTGTTTCTAAAACGTTTCCGCAACTTGTTTCCTTTCAACTTGCAGCTATCCCGTTCTGTAGCTAATACGCTCGCAGACTGAAACAATAGCAACTTCCGGATATTTAATTTTTAAGTACTCGAAAAGGAAGTTACACAAGTACGTGTTAGTGACACCGGTTATCTCTTTATCAGTTTTACAAGATTTCTTACTTAATATCTTTTTAAACTTAAGGATCTAATAGTAAAAGATTGGCACTAGTTTCTCTCGTTCCTCTTAATAAAAAAAGTGCAAACGGAAAATCGAATTAACCCGGCGCGACTCGAGATTAACAATCTGAAAAGTTCTTAAGAAAAAAAGCATTAGCCTGCTATTGCAGCAAAGCTTTTAATTGTAAGTGTTCATCTTCTAAACTGCTTCTCTCTCTCATAGACATGGAAATTGTAATTTTAGCCCGGTACCCGTGATTCTGCATTAAGTAGTCATTCGCGATGGCGGAGAGGAGCTCGAAGCCGGTGCAGACTGCAGCGTGGAGTCCGAGGAACGGAATAGAGCGGAGATCTCGCTCCAGACTATCTCTTTCGCGAGCGCGCATTACCGTAACTCGCAGCTCGCTCCTACCTCCTTCGAACGCGCTGTCGCGTGACGCTCACGCAGCGCCGTCGATTCGTATCGCCTAAGTTCAGCGATAGCGATTACGCACGGCTCGTTACACCGCTCTCTAGTATGGTAACGCGAATGGTAACGCGTTATCCGTTGCGTGCGCGCGTGTGCATCCTTCTTGCTCGTCGGAAGCGCACACAATGCCGTCGTATCAAATCTGGCCTGGGCGGGCATGCGGCAACCGGTTCGTAGCCGGACCAAACATACAGCGGCGATCTCCCGACTCGCCTGTGCGGTGCCGCTATCAGGGACCTCCGTTTCGCAACTGCTCTAATAACGTATGGCCAAGAGGGAAACCGACCTGCCCGCCCGCTCGCCCGCCGGCGCCGCTGTCCGCATCGGTTCGCTCGTCGTGTGCGAGAGATTGTGCGTATGTACCCGCGTACATATTAACGATGTCCACGGCACACAGCGCGGCCGTCCCGTATTACGACATAATTTATACGCCGACCGCCGTAACGCGTTATCCCAGGGATTTGACGAACCATCGCTGCTGCGCAGCAGCACTCTTTCCGCGATAACGGCAACGAGGCGACCGCGCGTTCATGCGCGGCTCGACGGGGATCGTCACGGTGCGATCGTGCCGATTGAAATAGAAACATGAAAGTTGTAGATTGAAACGTAGTTAGAAATGAAACGCGAGAAATTCTATTTCATCTGTGATGAAATTAACAGTCCGTTTATAGAATTTCGAAATAAAATAAAATTCTGATTCTCTTCGCCAAAAGTTCTGCGGTTCTTAATATGTTCCCCTAATGTATTTCTGGCGATTAAATTGTGAAAAACAGTCCTGAAAGTGGAGTAACAAGTAGTTAGTTTTCGAAAATAGGTGATAACTTTTCCGTTCTAAATTATCCATTTGAGTTACAATATTTAAAATCTGAAGTAAACCTGAAAATAAATACGAGATGTCCAAAAATATATCCAAATTTATGAGAAGTTGGAAAATGTTCTATATCTGTAAGTAGGGTAAGTTAATTTGCGTGCCTCTAAACCAGAAGTTTATTTAGAGCGAAATTTTGACGCGAGAGATAAACGTTCATTTTCGCGAGTTATAAGCATTAATTTGGCGGTTAACTCCACTTTATGCGGAAATCTGTTTAGGTACTCGTGCAATCTGGCGATTTGTGTCGGAACAAAGCGTTCGGTATCGCCACGCATCGCCGACTCTATATTCCTCGCCTTGTCTGACCATACGCGGACCTGTTTCCCTTGCAGATACCGCTTGCGCTCACAGTCGCGTATCCCTTTTCATTTTTCCCGTGCCGTTCCACTGGAATGCGTCCGATTTGATGTCGAGCACCTTCCGTGAATCGTCGAAAGAACTCTCGAGGATATATTAAGAGCCCTCTGCGGCATTAAGCCCCTTTTTAGGAAACTGAAATGATTCGCGATACGATCACGAACAAAAATGCCGTAGCTAAAAACTGCGTAAGGTAACTAAATTGCAGTCGTAATATATGGACAGCAAAATCTTAGCTGTAATACCTATTTTAGCTATAATCACGACAGCAAACACAGTTTAGCAAATCATGATTAGCTATGGTAGTGAAAATTTTTTTTCCGTGATGAAACCATTTGCTCTCGCCATGAGATATTTGAGAAGGAAATTGCGCCGAATCCGAGATCCGAGCCATCGATCCTGTCCCCGATCGCGTCGAATTTCGTGTGACTACGAGCGGCGCTACAATTTATTTATCAAAACAACGATCTCTGCGAATCAAACGTGGACCCCGGAAGCAAAGACATACGGAGGTAGAAACCTCCGGTGGAATTAATCTTCGTCGCGTTAAATTTCGATTCATGATTGAAAGATAAAGCCCCGATAAGCAGGGCTCTCTTGCTAAGCACCGGGGAAAATTTTCGAGAAGCTGAACAATTCGTTATACCACGGCCATTTGTCTTCCTCTCCATTCGCGTGACTCGCGTTGACTCGACGACTCTCCGCGTCTAGTTATTATTCAAGTCTCGTGGTTTATTACGCGTGACACCGTAATGGTATACGCTCGACGCGGCGGCGGTGGAATAAATTGAAATAAGCTGGACGCTCGCGCGTAAAACTCGCGAGAGGGAGAAAGAGAGAGAGAGAGAGAGAGGGGGAGGAGGAGCCCTTTTTTCTCCCCGCGCGGAAGGAAGGGAATCTTTGAGGCGCGCGTTCACCGATCTTCATTCGGGTAAAAATAGAGAGTGTTGCGAGATGAAAGTCGTTCGGCGTTAAAAGCAGAGACCGATTCTCAATTTCCAACGGCAGATGTGATATTCTAGTAAACGAGAGCTGGGATCACAGAGATCCACCACAAAAGAGAGAGATTCCCCGCCGGTGTGGTAGCCGGTGACCACCGCCGAAGGTGGTGTGAGGAGGAGAGGAAGGAAGAGCAAAGCGAGGCAGGGACGGGGCGGGGGGGGGGGGGGGGGGGGGGAGGGGCTGAGAACGGATGGGTGGAAAACGAATAAAAGTTTTTCGATCCCGAAAACTTTTTATGGCCGCCACTTTTACTGTATTTTTTGTCGCGGCAGTAAACGAAGCTCGATTCTTAATAACACCGGGATGTTCTATGATATTGTTATAGAGCCGAAAATATCATAGCGTCGAAAGGTTTCGGACGGATGAAAAACTCGTTCGGACGCGTACGGCTCTCTTTTCGACCGTTATTGCCTCGCGCTATCGTATCGCGCAATCGTAAATGCGCTAACACCCTCTCCCATTGTCGGCCGTTTTCATTGTTTTCCATTAAATTATAACTGCTGGATTATGCTTCCCCCCCCACCTTCGGAGCGCGAATGGAAATTATATCTACGTTCGAGTAGGACGGAATAAATTAGTTCGTAAATAGCCGCGATAATGTGGTAATTAAATCCTGTTTCTTTTTTTAACCGAGTTGCGATTAACGCGACGCTCGAGAGAATTTTCAAACGGGAAATATCAATCGGGAAAGAAATGAACACATTGTATATAAAAAGGATAAAAAGGATATTGGATAATTATTGAATTATTCAATATTTCAAATTGTTAATATATGTGGGGATCTGTGTGTTCCTGGCGTGCTCTTTATAAATTCTAACCTCAATCGACGCGAATATTGGAGCAATATCGCCGGCTTTTTCGAAACACGGACACGAAGTTTCATTGAACGCGTTTTCACGTGCCGGGAACAGCGCGTGGAACAAAGCGCGAAATGCGTGTCACGCACGCCACGTCATTTTGACACCTATCGATCGAATGGGAATCATTATCGACGTTTATCGACGCGGCGCGGATGCAAATTTGGTTAACGAAAAGTAAACGTCACGGCTAACCACAACCCTCGTCATTAAAGGTTTTTCCTGTACAATTGTGTGGCTCTGAATATTTTGTTTATGGCATATCCTATTTGTTAGAAAATTTGAGATTCGTCCGTTCGCGTCTGACATACGAGTTAAATTTTTTCGTAAATGTCGCGTGCAGATCTTTTCGGGAAATGGATGTAAAAGTTCTTCTCGCGAACGAAAACTTAAAATAAACCAAAAAATGGTTATGTTCATATTTTAATAAAAAGTCGGGAGAAGGGAAGGAGAGGTAAATTTTAATCTGATAAAATGAATTAAATCTGCGTTGATACGGAGGAATTAATACAAATGCGCAAAAGTGAAAAGTTTTTACGAAATTTGTGTTATCGTGTATAGGTACGCGACAAGTAAATTAAAAAATTACATTTCATAAAATATGGTAGAGTTATTTGCATGATATTAAATACAATGCGACGAAATATCGATAATAGTCGACGTAGCGTTAACAGCAAACGGCTTTCCCTCCTTCCACATATTGGAATTACGTTCGAGCTCTATTGGGCAGAAGATTTTATCGATGAATTAATGCACGAATTACCGTCGCAGTCGCGACATGTGCGGGGGAAGCATCGATTGTCGCGAAATTGGCTAATATTCACGGCGAATAAAAAAAAAGGCATGCTACATCCTCGAGCAATTAATCTGCAGTCTGCTACGGAGGAAAATCTCAATGCAATCACCGTTCGACGATCTGCTGTCGGAGACGCGATAGTTGATTCGTTTCGTAAAATTCGCAATAAAACTCGCGAGGCATTCGGTGACCTAAATGAGACAAAAGATAAGCGTGATTTTTTTTATCTCTCTCGCTGTTAATAGACGGAACAAAAACGAAGCGTGCTAAAATTACAACGGTATTTTTATAAACCTTTATTCGATCACGCAGCTAAAAAAAATATCGTGAAAATTATAACCGTCTTCCCTTAATCTTGTAATATTCCTAAAATAGATCCGATTTCAAATGATTTATCGATGTATCGATGTAGGAAATGAAAATTTGTAAACTCGCACCTTCGTGATTCTCTTTCATGAACGATTCAGTAGCACGCTGAAATATCGATCGAAGACTATTTCGATGCATTTACACGTCCGGTGCATCGACGGCGGCGGCGCGGCGGTCCATAAGTCACCGTGGAACTAAATCGCGCCGGATGTCATCATTTATGTAAATAGGTTAGCCACGGGTTGTTAGATCCATAATACTCTTCGAGTGAAATCTCCATATGAATATTGCACATTAATGCGTACTATACTGGCCCGTTCATATGTTAATATCTTTACCGCGAGTAGGCACGGGGCAGATGGTGGCGCAGATGTGCAAATTAACGTTTTGAACCGCAAAAATCTTTTATTTATGTCGCGACCGTGCTAGAACGCGCGAGAACGCGGCCGCTGATATTTCCGCGTTCGGCCGGTTTCGGATTTGTCCGCAATTAGCATTTGCCCCTCACGTTGCAGCGGCTGAAATGGGACCGTTAGCGCACTTCGGTGTCCTCTGATGCCCGCCAGAAATTGATTTATGATAATGCTCGCCGTGCAGCTCGCGGCAAGAAGCACGGCCGATTCGTTCTGATAAGAGTCCGTAATTGAATCTTCGCCGTTATTTTACGGTCGTCATTTACTTCTTCTCCATCATCCCCTTTTATCGCGCCTGTTTTATCGCAAAACTTATTTCGTATTATACAATGACGATAAATAATACGTTTGACGATAATAAATTTGATTTGGATAGATTTTTACAATGCTGAAGACTATTTTTCGTCGGTGAAAACTCCGCCATCAATTTCGTTCGAAATGGGAAGGGAGGCGAAATAAAATTAAAGACTACCGCGCGATGCTATACACACTAATACGAAGTAAATCAACTAAATTTGATTCTATACATAGGGAAACGTTTCAGAAAGTAAATTACACCCGAGAAGCATTAATATACCCTGCGATTTAGTTCCATGTAACGAGTCGTTAATTAATCACAACTTCGACGTGATCCATAATATTCTCATTATTTTAGACTGGAATTTCGAGTTGGGAATTTTAAATACTTTCCCTCTATCAACTGCGCAGGAGAAGGAACCGAGTGTATACTCAGTCAAATTGAAACTCATTTCGTTAAAGAGACCGTCAGATGCGAAATCGTTAGGAATTTCCTTGGCAGAGTTTCATACCCCCGAGCCTGCCTATCTGCCGAAAGCCTAAGAAGGGGTTAATTAAAGCGCCGCTGAAGTATGGAACGTGCTGTAAAGGAATCCTCAAAGTACTCATTATTATCATTGATACACTTAAAGGAACGATTGATTATAATCGTTCTCTTTTCTCCAAGTAGTTGTAATTAAGTTACAACTTGCTAGGAGAGTCGAGAGAAGAAGATTCGCAAACCAATTCAATTTTTCTCATGTCAAAAGCTAATATTACATATTCTCAAGAATCCAGAACAAAACACCGGTTTTTTTTTTACAAGGAGAATCCGCTTTCGGTATACGACGGTTTGTTCGTTCCAAATGAACGCAGTCTTCGGAATTATAGAGCACGTTTCACTAAGCTTTTCTTTTCGATCGTTAGGATATTACGTGTGTAGGTGTTGCGCACTTCTTGGCACTCGATAGACCAGTAAAAGCCGGTAAGTGTATTTGCAAAGCGGGCTACTGGGAGTTTACGAAGCTCGCAATAAGGGGGAGAGAGCTCGACGGGGCGAGGGAGGAAAGAACGATCTTTGTGTGGACGATACTCAGGCTGCAATCGTAAACTGCATTTCGCGTTTCCTTACACGCCAATAAATGTCCGCAGGACGAATAATAGAGTTACGACGCGCCGTTATCGTCGATCGCATTCCTCAATGATTGCCTCATTACATCGTAAAACTTACTTCTATTTTATTTTTTTCGTTAATACTACCAGCCCTGGAGTTTTATCTTTGCGACACAAGTCGCTGCCGCGCAATAACTACACGGCTTCTTAATCTGTCAAACTGTCGATAAAGAAGTGGGTCGCGATCAAAAGAACGTACTCTTGCGCGGCCCGCTTGTCAATTTACTGAAATTGCGTTTTCTTTGAACGCCGATGTAAAGATCGGCACGACAAGCCAAGGCGAAGGAAATATCTAATTAAAAAAAAGAAATCTCAGTATTCGGAACGAGTGAATCGTCAAGTGTCGCAAAATTTATATAATTATAATATAAAGTTTCATAATCATTAGCTGCGTGGACATCGTTTTTTATTAAGTCGCGACCACAAATTTTTTTTTTAATTGACACAAACTAGACCACGTGTACTATACGTATTTTGGGTCGCTGAAGTCGAATCCGTTGGCCGTTTTTGTCCACCACGTCTAAGTTTTTTGTAAATTGCAAAGAAATGTATTAAATCACTTAAAATTTTTAACGCATAACCGACACAACAAATTCTTTTTAAGGGTTAAAAGTCCTAACAATGTGCTTAATTTTGATTGTAATAAAACTTCTCCAACATGTCACATACTGTAGTTATAATATGCCAAAATTCACTAAAATAGCCCTTTTTGCAACTTTAACTGCAATTAACTCAAAATTGTGACGTGATAGAGCAATTTGGCCAGCGGCATTGTTTTTTGCGACCCAAAATCTGTAAGAATCACCTACTCTGATCCCAGTTAATTTTCAGAAATTTCTTTTTGTGGTCCTGTGTTATTGTACTAAATATCGATTATACCTTAATGAGCGGACGTAGACATTAAAATACCGCATCGCGAAGTAATTTCGAGAGCGACCGTGATTATCAAAGACGCAAACTCTATATGCAAACTAAATATTTACTTGATCCACTGTTCGCGTTCGCGCGGCGAGATACGTGTTCCGCTTCGTTGAGCAACTTCTTGCTTCGGTTCGGCCAACTTCGGTGTTACGTAGGCGTCGCAAATAATAGCTGCTGGAGCATCCCGTGACGAGCATGCAATCTCTCTTTGTAATTGAGAAGCCGCCATGGCATAGGTGTCTTGCTCGAGAATTTAACGGCAGATCGGTGTTAATTATTCCAATGTGTACTAATTGCTGATTCGGTGGATTATCTGGTTATCTACTCTGACTCGCCCGCTGTCCTCTGTCGCCTCGTCTTACTCTTGCCTGGCTCCTCTCCTCCCTCCACGCTTGCGGCGTGTAGTAATCAACTGTCCTACTATCCTACATGTGCGAGTTTAACGCGACATACAATCGCGTGTCATTTTCAAAATATGATTTTTCACAATGAGATGATTCCTTCGACACAATTGGCTTCTTTATTGAGTAAAATTCACGACGTTTCGACCATGGGTTTTGATTATTCTCAAGTGAGATAATTCATACCGCTTACATCAAGTAGGAACGCACATCAAAATCTTTAATTGACATTGTGCCCAAACTAAGTGTCGAAGTCTAAAAGATATTTATGTGCGTCGCAAATGAAACCGAGTAAAACAGATTGGATTCGAGGGAATTCTTTGGTGGAATGACACTTCCGATCTCCATGCGAAATGTTCACGTTAAAAATTTTTAACGTCTATTGCTTCGAGTGAATATTTCGCATGGAGATCGGAAGTGTCACTCCACCAAAGAATTCCCTTACTCAGTTTCATTTGCGACGCACATAAATATCTTTTAGACTTTGGGCACAATGTCAATTAAAAATTTTGATGTGCGTTCCTACTTGATATGTAAGCGATATGAATTATCTCACTTGAGAAGGACTAAAACCCATGGTCGAAACGTCGTGAATTTTACTCAATAAAGAATCCAATTGTGTCGAAGAAATCATCTCATTGTTAATCATATTTAGCGAAGAAAAGTTATTTGATGTTGATTTTTCATAATACCGATATTATAATTGTCTTGCGGAAATTAATTCTATTACTTTAAACAAAGCCTTTTCTTAATCTTATTGTTAGTCTTGTGCAAATTAATGTGTACAAGAGTGTCAATATGTAGGATAAGAATTTTAGATTCAATGCCCAAGAGAATTAATATGATTGTTGAAGAAAGAGGAGGACGCATTAAATACTAAAAAATACTGTAAAAATTAATGTAAATTCTTTTTATGTAATAAATGTGTAATAAATCTAAAAATTATCTCTTGTTCGCATTAATTTGCACAAACCTGTGCAAAGATTAAGAAAAGCCTTCGTTTTATATAATAGAATTAATTTCCGCAAGACTGTAACTGCAATATGCAACTTATAACTCAAGTCAAACCTCACTATAAATTTGATTAATACCTTTAGTGAATCTTACAAACTTTGTAAAATAGGAATATGCAGACGAGTCTCATCAAGATTTTGATAGTTCGGCGGTGCTCGATTAAATTTAATAAATTTGTCGAGTATATGCGACAGGCTTAAATGGGGAAGCGTCTAAAGCGATTATGCTGCATGGAAAGTGGCGGGATAATAACAGCCCGGTATTAAAATCACCACGCCGACCTCGATCAAAGGCGGTTAATAATAATTAATAAAAATGTGGCTAGATTATCTCAGCGTAACGAGGATTACCCCAGCCGTATTATCGCGCTTAGAGAAAACGATTTAAAAAAATTAACCTACTTCCCTAACGAGCGGCCGAATGCGCTATTAGAAATTCGCCAAATGAGGTCGGACTCAGCGGCTCAGAAAGAAATATTCGCTGATAATAGCTTCAATGCGCGATCGTTCGCCTTTGATTGATTCAATGGCGGATTTTTTGCGACAGCCATTCCTAACGCGAGAATTAGTGTTAACGTCGACTGAGAATGGTTGTTATACGTGGAACTTAGAGAGTTCAAGTATCCACAAGATTGGCGAGGGTGAGTAACAGTCAGAGGGGTAAGATTCGCGGTGGACTAATCTTCTTGAATTTATGGACCAGCCCGATAATGTCCTCGCTTTCCTTTCACCTTAATTCTAATCTCAGCCGCTCATCACGGGGTTGCCGTGATATCTCACGAGCATTTTTCCATTTCCACGTTTTTCACGTCCCCCCCCGCCCCTCCGTCCGTCCCTTTCCATTTCCGGATCGCATTAAGCCTCCGAGCCTGGCGCACAATAGAATTTAACGTGAGTATCGTTATCGATCTTGCGTAATAATGGCGGATACGGCTACCTATTCTTTTAGCGAAATTACTTATTTCGCATTTCTCCCTTCATTTATTCGCGGCTTATCCGCGCATCTACTTACAATCGACGCAATCTTTTCTATATCCGCCTCTGTATTACAGAGTCGACAGAAACATTTCCATCAGACGTAGAATTAGATGAAATTACTGTCGATTGGACACGATAAGACCGCCGCGGCAAACCGCAGCGCGATTTGCGCAACAAATACGAATCCGAGTGAAGGGGGGGGGGGGGGGAGATTCTTTTGTCTCCGGAGATGACCTCCGCTCTTTCTTTCCGCCGCACCTGTCAAACAACGCGGACATCAACCCACGCCTGACAATGGAATTTCATTTACATTTATGGACGTGCGCGAGCGAATGGCGGCGCGAGTTGTAATGTTACTCGCGGTCGACACGGCGCGGCGCGTCCGCAACCGGCGCGGCGGAGCAAATGCGCGCGACGGACAACGGCGCTCGTTAAAAATTGAATCTATTTGCGCGTTGGGGCTTGAAATTCAAATTCGACGAGAAATATCCATGGCTGCCCCGTGCCCGTACTCTCCCCGAGTTATATATAATCGATAGATCCATCGAACGTCGATCTCTCCCGTGTCACCGACGCGCCCCCGTGCCGGTCGGCCGGTCGATCGGTCGGCTCCATTTGACAGGGAGAAATGACGCCGGGGTGAAAATATTACATTACGCGGGATTTCGGGGGGATTAAAAGTACCGCCGGCGGCCGAAAAAAACGTGGCCCCGTTCCGTCCGCGCCACCACCTTCGATTTTCATGGAAAAGTTCGGAGAGCGCGAGCG
This sequence comes from Aphaenogaster ashmeadi, assembly GCA_003063805.1. Classification (NCBI taxonomy): domain Eukaryota; kingdom Metazoa; phylum Arthropoda; class Insecta; order Hymenoptera; family Formicidae; genus Aphaenogaster; species Aphaenogaster ashmeadi. The sequence goes on along the minus strand of NJRQ01000050.1, from coordinate 278,913 downwards.
CGAGCGAGAATGCATGAGCCGCGTGGCGCCGTTAAATAAATTAGCTACGCGCGTACCGTGGCGCGGAGCGCGAAATGTATATCGCGTTAAGCGAGCGGAATTTTTCAGAACGCCGCGGAATTTTTCATTTTACGACAAAATGCCTTTGACCCGGTTATCTGCGGATTGTTACGCGTCACCACACGGATATAATTCTCTTTTCTTTTTTTCAGAAAAGATTGAAAGAAGGATCTCTCTTGGTCTCGTGGACGTGACAGCGTAATTTCTACGTCCAATTCCGTTTCGTCAAATATATATTTTTATCTCTAGAAGAAGCTGTACGTTCATTGGGCTCCCCGTGACGTTATACAGAGTTGGGAGTAACGCGTTACTTGTAACGCCGTTACCGTTACCGTTACTTTTCATAGTAACAATTTGGTAATGACGTTACATTTTTTATAACGGAAACAGTAATGCCAGTAGGCCTATTCTGTAACTTTTAACGACAGTGTCGTTATCGTTACGTTGTCGTTGCGCAGCTTTTTTACCATATATTATACCTGCGCAACGACAACGTAACGATAACGACACTGTCGTTAAAAGTTACAGAATATGCCTACTGGGTTGGAAAAGTTACTTTTGGAAAGCTATCGTTATCGTTACTTGTTATTCATTTAAAAAAGTAACTCGTTACGTAACGAATAAAGTAACGAGTTACTTTTTTCAATGAATAACGAGTAACGATAACGATAGCTTTCCAAAAGTAACTTTTCCAACCCTGGCATTACTGTTTCCGTTATAAAAAAATGTAACGTCATTACCAAATCGTTACTATAAAAAAGTAACGGTAACGGTAACGGCGTTACAATAAGTAACGCGTTACTCCCAACTCTGGTTATATATATAACGAAGGACAAGAGCAGTTTGTGTTCCGCGTGTTCGACAAACTTCCCCGTCTTGCTTCTCACTTATGTTGGTTCCATTTTCGTCAGCGCGAATATGCATGTCGGACGCTTTGCGTTAAGAGCAATATGCACGGCAACGCCTCGGCCGTATGTCCCGACAACGACGGAGAATCTTAATTAAATTTTCCCCGTACATTTATAATTACGAGATATTTAGTATCTGGTATTACGGGTAGGTACAAATTGATATAGTTTGCCGTGAAAGGGAAGTTATTCCGTTCTCGTTTACGGCGCGTAGGATTTCGCGGGAAGTAGAGAGAGAGAGAGAGAGAGAGAGAGAGAGACTTTTTTCTCCCGAAGTCGAGCCGTGACTTTCCGGCAACTTGCATCGAATCGTCGTTCCACGATCCCTAACTTCGCGACGAAGTTTTGAATATTGACGAGCGCGACGATCGTACCCGCGCGCGGTTAGAAAGTAACGTGGCGGTTTAATCTGCACTTCGAATGGATTAATCGCGGAAGCCGGCGCTACCGAGGAGACGGTTTCTGGTTGCTAGGCGACAGAGTATAGTAGTTAGGACGAGCGTGAAAGCCCCTGTGTCCGTAGTCTGCTAAAGTCTGGAGCCCCCGTGTCCCTTAATTCTAAGCTACCTAATCTGAACGCTACGAGTCAGCCCAGGATAATTAAACGCTCGCCGTACGCTCGCACGTTTTTACTTCTGCGAAATCGTCCGGGACAATCGTGCGGGACGACAGGGACGAATGGGAAAAGAATTTCCACACGTCGGGAATGTTTAACGGCGTGACATTTAATTCGATATCGGAATCGAAATATATCCGCCGTATAATTGTCCTGCAAACGTGCGAACTGAATGTGTTCGCGCTTTCGGACCGATTATCCAATTGTCCATGTTTAAAGAATCTTTTTTCGGGGTAAAAAAGGTTTCTTAAAAAATACACGTTTAAAGCCTGAAATAGAAGCGACCGTTTTTTTTTTAATTTCGCAAATTTGATACAATATACTATTGAAGTCACGATAATGACACGGAATTTTTTCATCAATTATGTTAAAATATCTTACGCAATACACATATATATTTTTTGCATAACAAATATCCGTCTGTCACAAAGCCAATGCTCTCTGGTTTTTTGCGCTCGAATAAATTTTACTTTTTATTTTACTATTTATTATTGCGGTTAGCTCGTGGTAGCAACACTTTTAATTTGTGCATTAAAATTATTGTAGCAATAAAATTATTGTTGTTATTAAATGATTAAAAAATTATTATTATTATTAAATGATTAAATGTTAAAAATGGTTAAATCTCGCGTTATTACGCACATTAAGATAAGGAAATCTGTACGACAATATCATTCATATCTGTTCCCTCAACTAGTGCTGGTACCGGTTATACGGCGGCGCGCGCCGTATAATAAGATACGTGGGGCGAAAATTAACTGACGCGGTGGATCCCCGAGAACGCGAAAGTCCGACCTGGCCTCGTTAAAAACGCATAACTTCGGCGAAAAGGCGAGAGGGCGTAAATTCCATAGGCACTAAGGGAAACGAGATAGCGAGCTTATGCCGGGAGGGGGAGGATCTCGCGCAGGAAAGGGAAGCGAAGGATCGAAAAAACGTAGCGGAAGTTACGAGGGAACGGGAAAAGGAAAGGGAACGGACGACCGGGCGCAATCCTGCGGGTTACTTCCAGCACATATTTCCGTGTTAATGACAATTATTATCCAGCGGATATATACCAACCTAGGTCGAGTTCCGTAGATAATTATATTATTTCTGCCATTAGAAGTCATTCCTTCTTTTTTTTTTTCAAAAATGGTGGCGAATTATCGATATCTCTGCCGAGAATTAGCACATGAGATTACGACACAATATTGCTTTAATTGCGGTGTCTTAAAATCAAGATATATTGTGTACTTACTATTTAAAACGAAAACTAATTAAACTTCCATAAAAAAGTAATGCTGACGTTGTATATATCCGAGATAACGTTATCAATTATTAACGATTTTGTTGTTATTTATATAAAAGTGTTCCTCTTTATTATGAAATATTACGAGGCATTTTGTAACTCATTAAACGTAGTAATAGTCTCTGGCACAATCCGGCTGTTTGCTCTGATTTTCATTGTACTGCGTATCCCGCCAGTTTTTAAGGATTCCTGATGTGTTTACCCGTAACCGTAATCTAATTAATCGGACAACATACAGCCGGCCAACGTGTATGAGAGGCCGAGGGCAATTCGAGCTGGTATCCCGAAGGAGCAGATAAGACCGTTGAAATATCGACAGCGGCTGAAGGGTGTATAGCGGTCGAGACAGAGAGATAATCCTCGGGAGAGCTTCCCGCCACGGAGCTTAACCAGTCAGAGATAATCACCGTAAGGCAGCGCTACACCGCGTAAAACGGTATCGACGTCGGCGATCGTCTCGAATTTCAACGAGACCGCGAGGAAGATTCGTTGGCGAACCCTCTCTCGCCCGCCGAGGAGGATACTCGATTCCCCGGGTCCTTCCATCCCCGCTTCCACCACTAAATGCGGTGTCCTTGCCGGTCGGATCGCCGCCACGTCCGTGGCGGTTCCACCAGAGCCGAGTTCCGAAACTTCAGAAACCGCCTAAGAATCCACGAAAATCATTAAGTACCTTACGAGCGGATAATCCGCGGAGATTAATGCAACGCTGTGTCCTGCTGCGTCGTTCAAAAATACACGGGAGAAGATAGTACTATAGTACAGGATAACGGTAGTAAAGATAATGGGTTTAAGGCACGCTAGATAGATGGAACAATAGAAATTTCCCTTGATAAAAGTTACGATTGTCAAGGGGAAGGTGTGTCTGTGAGGCTGATGTGTTTTAAAGAATTTTCATTAATCGAGGAAAAAGAGAGAGAGAGAGAGAAAGGACTGATTTGTCGTATTCAAAATATGGAAGTGAGTTTTCTCTAGCGGAATAATAAGATCGACGATAATGGCCGGGCTTTATTGCCTTATCTCGGCAAACGAGATTCACCGGCGGAATGAAAATAAATCACATCGTGAAATGGTGCTGTAAGACATGATAAAAGCTCGACGTGAAATTAATTTCGACAATTCCGTCGAATCGTATTAGGGACGTGTACGTTAAAGACGGTATATCTTCGTCGTGTCGCGAGATGTGATGTATTTCTAATATGCCACTAATAAATCACCGGATCGAACTGAGATGCGCACGCGCGTGCTATTTGGAATTTGCACGAGCAAAACCAGCGGCGGTGCATGCCGTAACGTAACGTGACCACAAGGTGCATTAGATTGATGACAGCGATACGGCAAATCGAGGTTAACTCAATATATTTCGCGAAAGTTTTCGTTGGAAACGTTATAATCATATAATTTGGAGCACTCTGACAAGGAAAGGTCTCCAACTCGGAAATTCAAAAAATTATAAAACTTTAAGTGTGGCAACACATAGAGAGTATCCTGATATGTAATACACTATTTTTTTTGTTGCTCGAATTCACCCTAAAGGGGTAAAATCAACCTCTGAAAGTTGGCTTACCTTTCGATTTTGTTTTATTATTCATCGACAAAAGAAGATAGAAAAAATTGTTATATAGAAAACTTGTTTCTTTTCATGAGATCGATTAGAAAACTTATCAGTTGTTTAAAAAATGATAAATGAAAAATGGGCCAACTTTCGGAGGTTGATTTCATCCCTTTAGCCTGAATTCGGGCAGCAAAAGAAGAATAGTGTACTACATATCAGGACACCTTTTATATATTGCCAAAGTTTCACAATTTTTTTCGAGCTGGATACCTTCGCTTGGAAGTTAAAAAACTTGTTTTTACTTGAATACTGTCACATGTACATTAAATATTTATTACACTTTCAAAACTGTCTCGATATTGGCGACGGACTGAAGATACAAGGTAGGTATCCTCCTAAGCACAGGAGATAGCGTTAATAAATAAACGCGATTCTGAGATAAAAATATTTCTTAATATAGTGTTTTTTGTTCATTCTCGCTCAAAGATTAAACCCGATATCTACGCGCGCTCGGCAACGCGGGCATAATATAAAGGAGATTAAAACGCCGGGTCCGGCTATGATTCAGTGTCCCGCTGAACGTTTTTCCACGTGTGCGGCAATAGCGAAGAGTTAATATGCGGATTAATATGTTGGCGCGCGACGGCTGTTAGCGCCGCGCCGCTCGGCCATTTCGTGCCGCAGATATGCAAACGAATCTGGTCAAGTTGGCTTATCGCATCATCGATTTTCGGCCGGGCGGCATTTAGTGCCGCGCGCTGATAATAAAGTCGGCGAGTCGATGATCGGGAAAAGTCACAACCGGACGTAAACCGGGTGCCGCCCCCGGTTAGATAAACGCCCGAAATCGAGCGCGCGCGAACGTTTATCACATTTCTCTGGCCCCTTAAATCGCGGGGTATCACGTACGCGTTTCGAACGGCTCGGAGAAACGTATGGGAGGGCTACGGCGAGACGAGCTTTCGCTTTAACAAATCTTCCGCGAAGGCTCTTCTGAATCGAGCAATTCGCGGAGAGAGATGAAATCTCTTAGAAATCTCTTAATTCTCTTTATCTCAATCCTCTTTATCCGGTCGAAAATTATCTAAAACTATGAATAAGGGACATCTTTAATCACTTAGCGAATTGAAAAGAAAATTATAAAAACGCAGGTAAAACGCTCAATGGTTTTAGACTTTCAGGATTAAACACACACAACACGCGTTGATTAACTTATACAAATAGTGCACCGTCGTGTGGATAAAATGTTCGGTTTACATAGAGAGAAATAAAATTGGAAATTCTTTCCACGGCGCGCCATATTACGGATATAATGCTTAAGTGATTAAAACAATTATCCGACTTATCAGTCCGCGAGTATTAGTGGTGTGAAAGTGCCCGTGAAGAGCTGCACCAAAAATTCCTGAATCGTTGGAAAAGTTTCCAGAGAAAAGCGCTGTTACGCCCCGGTGAATTTTACACGGTTACGCTACCACATCGACGCGGCGCGTCGCGGCGCGCGGCGTCGTTCGTGCGAAAACACCTTGAAAATCTCGGCCGATGGACGATGCGCAAAACCGTCGAGGATGGAAAAGGAGCGGAAGCGAGGATGGGACCGACCGAAACGCTGCGAAACTCTATGTGTGGGTGTCTGCGCTCCGTCGCGTCGGCCCCGTCGGCTAGCGCGATAAAGTAGGCATTTAAACGCGTCAAATAAATCGTGCCGTGGCCAATAAATCTCGGCCACGTTCTCGATCCGGCCGATCGCCCCGCGTTTCGGTGCGAGCCGGCCCTTCGTACTTCGTATCCCTTTATGGCTGTTCGTTACGACGTTAAGAGCGCCGTTAGCCTTTACCCACGCAAGCTTTTTCCCTCGCCGCCCACTCGGACTTTCCGCGCGCGCAATTTTTGACCTCGTCTTTTTGGCAGCCGTGAAATTGGCCAGCGTCGCGCCGCGTTTCTGCCGGCGTGCTTCTCTTTCCGCACTTCGGTTTTAAATCATTCTGGAGGATGGCAGCGCGAGTCGCGTTCCCGGCGACGTCTTTGAGGGTCCACAACGAGGGTGCGGCTCTCAGAAGCGCGCTTAATTAAAAGGTCTTGTTTATTCAGAAGGTTGACACTACATGTACAAACAGAGGAGCGATATGGTCCGACGGAATAATTTATGTGTCTCTATACCAATATAAAGCGCACCGTCGCACAAAAATTTAGACAGTTTCATTTTGCTTAGACATTCGCCGACTACTCCAGCAATCGGATTTAATAAATGTCTGACCAAGTCGTCGACTATTTAAAGCATTTAAAAGTACATCGGTGCGATTTTAATTTCAAAAACAAGAAATTAGATTAGATTTTGCATTACGCCCGCTTTATACATACAAAGAAGCGATAATCTATAACGATTACGCGTTTCCAGGATACACTGAAAAAAAAATGCTTGGTAAACTTGTGAGATGCATTTAGTAATACTTTTTTTCAAGTATTTGATTATTATTACCGAATATAATAATAATAATAGCAAAACATTTTGTATATATATATATAATAATTATAAACATTTTAAAAGAGTAAATTTTGTTTAGTTGAGCCAACTGAATTGTGTAATACTTATTATACGTTTAGTTGAAACTATTTCACCAAGGTGCTTGGTAACATTAACCAAGCCTGGATTTCTATAACCAAGCCTTTCTTTCAGAGTAACGCACTATCCGGAGATACGAACGGCATCACATTGCGAAAGAAAATAGCGTACGCACTGCGTGTAATTCCAGAAGTTGTTATCGCGCTTGAGAATCCGGCTAGATATCCCGGTCTTATCCGCGGAGCGAGCCTCCGGAGGATCCAACCAATCAGGAGCCTTATAATTAAGTTTTCTGTCTAATCTTCGCAATGGCCGATTAACTGGCGGGCGTTGGAATGCAGGTCCGCGCACATAAACATAGCAACAGCACACAATTCCTGAAATTACACCCCGACCGGCGCGGGCGCGGCGGGCGAGATGCTGCGAGAAGATAAAAGATTCGCGGAGAAGCGAAGGCGGGAGGATCCCCGTGAGATTTTCGACAAGGATCAGAACGTTTTCTCTTTAATCTCGTTCGCCCTCCCGCATCAATCTTACTCTCGAAAAGCGCGTTGCATCTATGGATTTTAATAACACGAAGGCTTTCTAACGAAAGCTGATGATCTTCCGACGATGACGTAATCGATATAACGCGGGGCGAGGGGGAAGAAAAGAGATATAGTGGTTTTCTCGCGTGGCAGTATTGGAAATAATATTCCGTTTCGTTTCCGCGTCAAACGTTTCAGAATTTTCCGCAATTTTTGATTGCTGCGTAAAACTAAATCAAAACATTTCTGGCAAACCGAGTTATCATGTACAAAAAAGCATCGCCGGTAAAATGTATGACATACGACCTGCGAAATATTTAAATTATACATATTGCATTTTAACATTTTATATTTCGACCCGGACATTACATTAAAATGTAACGTAATTTGAAAGTTTTGCATCCTCCGCATTTATACATATTTTTAATTTTATACACAACGCTGCGTCTCTTTCACTTTTCGAAACTGGAACGAATATCGATTGTTCTAATCCGACATTGTTAAAATGAGACGCAAGTGAATTTTCCTTAAGAATACTCAAGTTTATATAACTTTACATTCGTCAAATGTCACATAACGCTCCGATGTCAAATTTAATTATAAGCTGGATGTAAGATAGATAAATCATACATGGAAGCAAAATTTATTTTTATAACTAAATATTAATGATAGTAAGGCTCTCAGACACAAAATCAAAGACGATTCAATAAAAAGCCAATGTGAGCCAAATCATTTATTTATTAAATGTACAATATGAATATACAAATACAAAATATAATTTACTTTGTACATATTTGTATATTCATATTGTACATTTAATAAATAAATGATTTGTTTCGCCTCGACAAAACGGCGTTGGCTCACATATGGCTTTTATTGAATCGTCTTTGATTTTATTTTTATAATATCACGTTCTGAGATTAGCCATGAAGAAACAGCTATTATGTTACGGGCTGAAGAAAGGCCAATTATTACATGTCGTCGCGCGCGAGTATTTTTATGAAAGGAGATTTTATTAGGAGCACGCGGTTTCGGATGTAGGTAATCGTGATACATACATCACCCGCGACGGGATTAATCGTTTATCGGAAAACTAATCAAGTAGCAGGGTGGAAGTACGGGTTATGAATTAATCCAGGCATCCGTTATCCAAACATATATACGTGATCTCGTAAATGCGCCTGGGTCAACGTCGAAATTACATATATTCGGTAAGTGCAAGGAGTTTTTCATACGTTCGAGTTCTTAATCTGGCGTCAGCTGCAAAATTCGCCTCTTAATGGCGCCGAGAGAGGACGCGGGATTGTAGGTCGAGAGAGCGAGACGAGAGCTACAGCGGCGTTTCAACGGCGTGATCAACGACGTCACGTATCTCGCATTACCTTTCACGACGCTGCGAAGAACAGTTTACGGCCCCGGAATTACGGCACGGAGTTAACGTCGGCCGATTATGTTGGGTCGCGTTTGCGCTGGTCTTAATTAATCCTGCTCACTTATTCCAGACTTTCACGGCCGTCTCGATGGTGATACTCGGTGCGTTTAATCCGCGGTCTTTGGCGGAAAGAGATAACGTTACGTCGTTAGCTTTTCTCCAATATCTGAGAGAGAAAGAGAAGAGAAGAGAAGAGAGGAGAGACGTATAAGTTTGTTAATGAGATCGACGATATTTATTACATACTTTAATGCATTATTCACTAAGTTAGGATTTTAGTCGCTATTAATTCAAGCGGGATTTTTCGACGGGTATCTATCTCCCGACGTTGGGCGAACGTATAAAGCTGCCATCAGTAATGCAATATTTCTGAGAGCGTATATATATTACACATCTGTTTCCTACCTCTGAAAAATTTCTTGCAAGATAGTTGGAAGCTTATGAAATTGGAAATAAGTCCCGCAAAGGTCTTTGAAGAGGCACGGAAGTAAACGACATTTTCACCGTGAGAATTAGCCTTCCGGCTTTTCCTATTGGAAAATCTGGACTTTTATATGCAAAATACAAGATCCGCAGAGCGACGTAGCGACGTCGCGAGACGGTGCTCTTTGTACCACATCGAATTTAATCGTCGAATTTAATGAAAGTGTCCTGCGCAAAAACTAAAGCGTTTCCCGGGCTATTATTCGCGCGACGTGCAATGAAATACTCATTTAACGCTCGTTAAATGCACGTTGAGTGCCTGCAGCTTGCGCCCCCGGAAAGTCGAAAAGGCCCCCGCGATTTATTCCGTCGCAGGACCGAAAGTCGATCCTGGCCGGAAATCGGACCGCGAGAGGCGAGCCCCGCTCCACACGAGTACGCGCGAGACAAAAGTAATTAAAACTCGCGGATCGTGCAGCGATCCGCCGAGCCGTAACCGAGTGCGGCCCTCGGTGTCGGTGGGCTTGCGCGAAATTGGAATTCCATTTTAATACGTTTAACAAAACGCGGGAAGATTAAGCGGAGGAATCCCGGGAAATTGATCGGCCGCCCACGGGGGACACCTAACACACTAAGATCGATAGTCCGTCCCGTCTAATAAACGCGGTCGCGGCATTTATTCCTCGCCACTTTTCTGATATTACGGAGATAAATGATCGGCGACGTGGGGCCCGGGGAGGGGGAGAGGGGGAGGGGGGGGGGGGAAGAGGAGAGAGAGGAAAGGAGTGGTGAAGAGAGGAGAGGAGAGGAGAGGAGTCGGGGCGCCGCGCCCGGATGTTGTCCGAATACGCCGCCGTTTGCACGGGATGCACGTTGCAGTGGCAAATTGAAAACGTGTTTGGCCGTGTATAACGTGTATACATTTAGGCTTCACAAATGTTTTTTAATCCGAACACATGTGGCAAATGGTTGCTAAATTGCAGGAGAGGCCGGTACATATGCCGAAAGTGCGGATGCACGCCGCGTATTTTCCGCAAGCTACGGGGATGTTTCGCAATGTTTTCCGTGTGTCACGGGGAACAAAGCACGTATATTACATATCCGCATCGTCTCTACGAGATTCTTATGTAACAATAATAATCCGCATTTTTCGACGTGCGCGCTATATATTGTTCGTACCCGGGGGGGGGGGGGGGATTTGTGATTACGACCGTCGGAAGGCGGTGGCCGCGTGTCGACGTCATTTCCAGCCGGAAGATCGGCGAGATGCCATTGCAAGGAGGACCTCGTCAAAACGGCGGTTGATTTCCGCGAAGATTAATAATCTTCGAACGGAACGACTGTGCAGCCCGTCCGCGGGAGCTCTCTCTCTCTCTCTCCCTCCCTCTTTCGCGGCTGAACGAAGTTCAACCGAACTTTATTATAAAACTAATATTTTCCAAGTTCTATGAGGTATTACGATAGTTTTCTGAAAGGGCCTGCCAGCCCGAGCGGCAGGGCGAAATGGTTCGCGGGGCGAAACTTCAATATTCGGCGACCATAACGACACCGACTGATATATTATTTCCTACAACTTCTACTCTCGGGGTTTTGTCTGCTCCGCGACCGGAAGAAAGGGAAGAAAGCGCGCGCGGGGCCGGCAGCAGTCCAGGGCGGTCGAGACATAGGGAAGGGAAAAAAGAAAGAAAATGGAAACTTGATTAAGAATTCCATCCGCTGGTAGTCTCGCTTTCGAGCGTTCGCCTTCCAGGGAACGAGAGAACCGCGATGCTCCGCGTTGCGTAGCGAAATGAACGTCCGGCGATGTGAGGATTTAATAATAAAACTGTACCGACAGTTTTATTTCTTTTTTTTTCCTTCAAAGATAGAACGAAGGTTCGGGGCAGGACCGAAGAGTACAGTGCATCGCTCAAATTAACTCGCCGCTACATCGAAACGCGACGAGCACGACGCATCGCGCAAATTAACCCTTTCGGCCAGTTCGAAACGCGAAAGTGCTCGCAGCTGGTCGAGGCATACGTTCACAAATAAATCGCTAACGATCGATGGAAAGCAATTTTGCTAGGCTTCACGTTATTATATAAGAGTATGTCATCGACTGAATCTTTTAAACCGCTGAAAACTTGCTAAAGTCCATGAAGAGAGTAACAGATTTTTATTAGAAAGATAGTATTCAAAAGTAAAAGATCTGAATGACATCTCTAAATGTTCTTTACATAAAGAGGGTTACTTATAACACGCAGAACTTCTATAAATGGTTGTAAGTAAAGAGGGCAATTAGAATTTAACAGCGTCGATATCTTTAATTTGTACGAACATTGAAATAGAATGTTCTGATTCGAATACATTCTTTATTCATGTATTCCTGTACATTCGATATTTGCAATCTTTTTTTCGGATTCGAGAAAATCATTCTCAGACAGATTATCAAAAATATAATGTAATAACGAATAATGTAATAAAACGAATAAAAAGGGGAACGATTTTCTTAGCTAGAAATATTCGCTATTCAGGCGCATAGTTCTAAAAAGTAATCGTAAAATTTTTATTTAAGACGGAATTGAAGGAAAGAGTATAAAAAAATAAAAAACCGTGATCTTTATTTCAATGTTTAACGTATTTTTTAAAATCCAACCTTAATCTTTGTATATATTCCTGTTTCTCGCATTCGTGATTTCCATATTCGCGGCAGTTTTGCAAAACGTAACCCCGCAAATACATTCGTGTGTACAGTTTTCACTGTATATATTATATTGTTTACATACCACACAATGGTACGAAAATATTTTTCCAGTTTTATGCACTATCCCGGCATTTTTACATCTTTTTTCTAATACGATGGTATATATTGCAACGCCGGTAGTTTGGTTTTACCGGCGGCATCGAAGGGAAAATTCGTGGGAAAACGAAAAGGAGATGTCGTAGCGATGGGAACGTGGAAGTCGGTCGCGGGGTCAAGGGACCCACCGGTGGAAAAGGGTCGGAGGGGAGGGCAGAAGGGAGAGATAACGGAACCGAGAGACGCGGCAGAGAACAAAGGGTGCTTATCGACACCGCGGTTCTTATCCTCGGTAATTCCTTTTATTTTATCCGTTTCTTCTTCCACCTCCTCCGCGAGAGAGGACCACGAGAGCCGGCGCCACCAGTCGTACCCGTAAGATAATCGTGCCGAGATCTGCTCGAGCGTAAGACCGAGCTATTTCCGGGCGTATCCCGCAGGCGCTCCGATTTTTTTCCTATTAAAAAAATGTTTTCCCCCGGGAAAAAGCGACATTAATTCACTTCGGCGTACCAATTTGCTCAACTTCCGCGAGACAGCGACAGTGGCATGTCGTGGAAATCAACAATAAAGTTTTAGTGACTGACGTCACGACGTAACTCGTAAATGACATTACGGGAAAAGAGGATTCCCCAGTTAAATCGATTGAGTTAATTTTTCTCTTTAATCTTTGCATCTGTATGTGTATAAGCTCGCGACGGCGACAACATCGCTAAGAGGGACGTCAATTTGTCACATCGATTTCTACCTTACTACCTTTTTTTAAAAAAAAAAAAAGAAATTACACTTTTAATATAATATTTGCGATATCGCGAGTTATCTGAGTAAATTCAGAGCGCGAGATCGGCGAGTTTGGCTTGAGCAAGGGTGCTTTTTTCACGAGTCAATATTTAACGGACTTACCGGGTGTAGATGACGTACTGCGAAATTGGAGTGTTGTGGGAATTAACACCAGGTGCCCACGATATATTCACGGCTTTGGACGTGTAACTTATGACAAGTGGCCGTTCCGGTGGATCAGGCACATCTGAAAGCAAAATTTTATCATCTGTAACACCGGTCCGGGCAATTCGTGGTCGTAGAAACTGTCGAACCGTCGAACAATTTCGCCGCGGACTCCGTAAATTTGCACGATTATTAACGAAACGAATGTGCTGTGCGGCACAATGCGCCAACTACTTAGGCAAGGCATTACTTTGAAGTAGTTACAGTAGCTGTATGTACGAGCGCGATACGCTTACAGTACAACGCTAACTCGCTTCAGTTCCTTAAGCTGAAATTTATTTTGCCGAAAGTTGGAGTCACGTAGTTGATATTTCTTACAGGCGTTTGCATCGATATCGACACGAAATGCAAACGTATAACAACCCTTATACGAATTCTCATGATATCCGTGTTTTCGAAGCAATTTTCTTGTCACGGAATAAAAACGCTTGCAGTCGACAGCTCTAGGCATGCTAGATTTCTCTCTCAAATATATCAAATTGCTGCATGTGAAAATGTATTTATTGTCATTATATAAAATATAAAAAATTTTATTAAATTTATGACTACGATTCGATTCAATACAGAAAGAAAATTATAATTTTTCTGGATGTAAATACGTTTAAATTGAACCAAATGTGGGGTTTTATATATGTTTGACTGATATTAAATTTTATAACTAAATTTATTTTATAATATTATTATTGGAACGAAAATCCAGCCTGGCTCTTTATGCCCTATTAATTTCGATGATTTTAATTCTTTTGGAGTCTTAGATATTATTTTTATTAAATTTTTATATATGTGATGAGGACTGACGACTGACTGGGACCCCGAAGTTCGCGAGGTCCGGGCCTAGCTCGTGGGTCCGCGGACGACAACCAATCACACGCGATCGGACGACCTCGCGGAGGCAATCCCAAAAATCGGGAAACATACGATTCGGTTCGCTACCGTTTACCGAATCTTCCGTAATCTTTCCTGTTCATTGTTCATATCCTGTCGCAGCCTGTTATTCTCCCGACGCTCGAAAACATAAATTTAGCGGTCTTTCTCGATCCTTTTAATAAGCGACGGTCAAATTGAAATGTAACGGCTTCTATATGTCGACAATGAAAATATGCCTACACAAACTAATATAAAATTAAAATCTAGATGAAACTAAATTATTGAGATATCTAACGCAAACTGTTAAAAACATCGTGTTTCTGAAAACTAATACCAGTGAATTTAATTTATGTTCAAACGTTCTCTCACTTTCAACAATAACAGACGTACTTGTGAACAATGCTCATTTTAACGGATAAACTCTTTAACTCTCGATTATAATTTGCTTATATTCAAATCGCTGAAAATAGTGTGAGGAATGGAAATATACATTTTGTTATCGACGATACTACTGAAAGTTCTTGACCATATGCCGAATTATAATGTTTCTGACACTTCTCGACCATTTTAAGATATGATCTGAATTATGTAAGTTAAGTTAAAGTAATTTTCTACACTGAAGAGGACTCGATCTGTGAGTCGAAACGTATGCGATTTAATGTAATTTGCGATTTAGCGTTAGGCCGATTATTGATAGGAGATGGGGATAATTATACGAGAGTAGTGGAGCGGCCGTGGATTAGCATGCTAGGTGCTAGGCGTGGAAAGCGAGGGATCCCGAGTTCGAGACCCAGTCGGCTCCGTAAATTTTTCCATCTCCTATATACAGTTTCAGAAGTGGGATTGTACCCATGCCTGATGTGTGTGGCTCCAAGGGGGAGCGGGATAGAATAATTCAGTGGCACCAACCGTATAGCACGATTGGTTATGATTATGTTGTGAATGTGCGTTAGGAGTTATTGGGATCTCCGAGTACGGTGGTAAGTTGGGATGCCATGGTGCGCTGATTATTCAAATACTTAGCTTCGGCATTGGTGGACATGGCACATTCGGGACGAATGTGGTGTCAGGATTGGCCGAGCTGTAGGAATACAGGGCCATAAGGCCGATTATTGATAGGAGATCGGGATAATTACGAGAGTAGTGGAGCGGCCGTGGATTAAGGTCGGTCCAGAATGAGTTGCAAATGTCCCGTTGCCAATTGTAAACCACGCGTTGACCAATCAGCGTATTTAATAAATAAAATAAATTTTAAAACTAAATATCAATGATAGTAAGGCTCTCAGATATAAATCAAAAACGATATAATAAAAGCCAATGTGAGCCAACGCCGTTGTCAAGGCGAAACAGATCATTTATTTATTAAATGTACAATAAAAATACATAATACAAAGTATTATGATTAAGAAATAAATTTTATTTCTTAAACGCTGATTGTTCTACGATTGGTTCACGACTGGCAACGGGACATTTGCAACTCATTTTGGACCGACCTTTAGCATGCTAGGTGCTAGGCGTGGAAAGCGAGGGATCCCGAGTTCGAGACGCAGTCGGCTCCGTAAATTTTTCCATCTTCTACAGTATTTACACAATTATATCCAGTATTGGCTCAAGGCAATCTCAATTTGTTTTTTTGATTTAATTATTTCTAGAGCCTTTATCGATTTAAGTTTTAATTTTATGTGGTTATAAATCAGCACGGCGTATAACAAACGCTACTTTTTTTATATAATACGCAAGACGCTACGTAATCACGAAGGTATACCTCACCTGATTGGTTTTCATCCGCTTTGATGGTTCGGTAATTAAGCCTTAAATCCAGCTTTCATTACGGAAAAATCGATCGCAAGTATTAGCGCGAGATATATTTTTATTACACGAGAAAAATCAACCGCATGAAGAATTATCGTCGATGCGAGCGAAAAGAAAGAAGATAATACATCACGATACGGCGTTACGAATATTACAATTCCAGAACTTAATTCGAGAAGTAAACCGAAGTTAAATAGCAAAAACTACATCCAGAATTCGGTTTATAAGTTCTCGGAGCTTTCGCAATTTTGCTTGTTAAATATTAACGTATATCCGGCGAGGCACTCGTGTCGTAAACGTGACGTACTCGTTGAATACAACCGGGAGGAGTACCTTCGCGAGAACTCTTCCCGCCGAAGTTATTCGCGCGAGGGAGAAGGAAACACCGATCACGCTCTCTGCGCCGCATCGGATAAGGCTCGGGCGTTTAATATGCACCGGCGTGCGGGTGCGGCGAAATATAACATTGCGCGCACGTTGCATAAGATCATAAATGAGAGCAGGGACCTCCAACCTCTCAGGATAGAGTCGTCATCCTTTTCTGACCTCGCTCTGCGCGGCCTTTACACCGCCGCCG
The DNA here is from genome assembly GCA_003063805.1 of Aphaenogaster ashmeadi. NCBI lineage: Eukaryota > Metazoa > Arthropoda > Insecta > Hymenoptera > Formicidae > Aphaenogaster > Aphaenogaster ashmeadi. The sequence continues at coordinate 262,501 of NJRQ01000050.1, read as the reverse complement.
ACGTCGCGCGGCTGCGCTCCCGCTGTTTATGTCGGCCGTTACCGCACGCCGTGACACCCGCGCCGAGAAAAATTTCTGAACAGAGAAGTTCTCCCCGCGGTACTCGATTTACATGAATTACCCGACTACCGTACAATGCCCGGGCCAATATTAAGTATTGAATGCGCGCCAACCATGGGCAGAGCTATGAAACGTTGTATATTTAGCATCGCTAATTTATGTATCAGTCACGTTAATTTACGTGATTTTAACGTAATTAAATGTGCGCTTGTCCGCGCAATTCGTATTTGCTCAATATGGCTCGATATGCTGCTCGATATGACAGAAAAGTTATATAACGAGACATTTTAATTCACCGTTTATTTCGCCGCATTAGCCTGTGTGTGATTTTTATGTGATTAAATGCGCACTTGTCTGCGCAATTGATACGTGTCCAATTTATTCTCACTGCATTACACAACTGGCATGACTTTTACGTGATTGAACGTGCACTTGTCTATAATTTATGTTTGTCCTGTATCATTCGGTGATATAATCTCGGTAATATTAAATTAATTCTGCCACACACAGAAAGAGACACGCATTAACACGCATGGAAGTCTATCGTATTTTCTTTATAGTAATGAAATTGCGGACTATCTTGTAAATATGTAAAAAATAAATATATGTAAAAACGAAGTGTAATAAACATGAATCGATTGCGCAAAAGTTGCTCGCGCGACGAGCATTACACAGATTATTACTCACGCTTATTGTTTCCCGTTATGAAAAGCTACCGGCAGTCGTCTTATAATTAATAAAAACTCTTGAATAAACTGGACTCTTTTTATAATGTTATCTCGTTTGCGATCCGCGCGCTTTTCGCCGTACCCGCTTGCATTTCCGCGCGGTGATATACCGGGAGAAAATTCAAAAGCGTGGAAACGGAATAAATGAGATTTACTGTGAAGCCATCGTTCGCGAATTATTAATTTCACACAGCGTTTCCGGTTGGTAAACGGAAAAGAGAAGCAGGGGGAGCACATTACGCGCGTCTTGAGTGGCTATCGGCTTTTTCTTTGCTCAAGCGAAAGAGTACGTGAAACAAACAGGATCGGGAGAGAATCAACTCTCCCTCGCCGCGGAAAAATATTTCTCTTCGTAAGTTTTGACCTTTTTGTATAATCGATCGACACATCCTCGCTTCCTGGAGTATTTTTCTTGATATTACAGCGCCTATTAATCTATTTATACGAAACTTTTGCGTCTTACCTAAACTTTGCGTTGCATACACGCGAAGATCGATATAAATGGCCGAGTATGCTTTTCATTATGATTTAGCTTTGTGATTTTAAACAAGAGATTAATTATATCGCGAGATGAAGTTTCACTTTTTTCCTATTGTCTTTTCTTTCGTCTTCTCTTTTATTTCTATTACGCACGGCGATTGTCTCGTCAATTACTACACTGAAAAAAAAAATATTGGTAAACTTGTGAGATGCATTTAGTAATACTTTTTTTAAAGTATTTGATTATTATTACCGATTATATAATAATAATAACGAAACATTTTGTAATAATTATAAACATTTGTAATAAAACAAATTTTGTTTAGTTGAGTCAACTAAATTATGTAATACTTATTATACGTTTAGTTGAAACTATTTCACCAAGGTGCTTGGTAACATTAAGCCTGGATTTTTATAACCAAGCCTTTCTTTCAGTGTATTTTTCATTCTATAGCAAAGAAGTGCACGCGATATTCAATGAAAAGATATTAAAATCAATTGCAAGTCTTTGCGTTAATTTTCTCCAGAGCAGAGGTTACGGGCAACACACACACACACACATCTCTCTCTCTCTCTCTCGATTGCCCATTAATTCTATACCATTTAAACAGGGTACGCGCCGCTGCATCGCTCTACCACCCGCCGTGCGTTGCGGCCTTTCATTAATAATTCATGCTTTCTGCTTTACGGGGTCAACAGTGGACGTTTCTTTATCCGTGCCGCAAGTCGAGCGCGTTGCGTTGCACAAAGCCACCGACGGACGTGCGGCAAAGTAAAATCGAGCGGGCTGGACGCGTGCGAGTCTCGTTATACAGATTCGTACACTTAGCGTTTTGCAATATTCAAACGACTTGGCCCCGGGGGGAATGGTACGCTTATAAATCCCATAGAATGTTTATAGATCCCTGGTCACTTGCCTCGCGCAGAGCGACGACCGTGCTTGAACTTTCCGCAAAGTGAAAAATTTATTGTTATCCTTTAACCGGTTGCGGAAGGTAATTACGCGATGAAATAATAACGCCCTTTCACGACGAATCGTCTCGCGGATAATTGGCGACAATCGCGAGATTGCGAGCCGCATAATCAAAATTATCTCGATATACGTTATACGGTCGGTAAGAGTGTATCTTCCACGCGGTATTTTTTACGCTAAATCTTTACCTAAACGTAAACTGAAATATGCAAAACAGGTACGTGAGGTGACTAATTAAATCTCAACGTAACGAGTTAAAACTTCGTTGAATTTACGCGACAGTTTTTCTAAGTTAAAAAACTAGGCGGTACCTGCAATGAAATTAATTGTTAAAAGTATTTCCCGTTACGGAGGACGGGGGTGACCGATACGAAAGGTCCCGTGTATTAGTGGTGCATACCAGGATAACCGCCGCGTATGCACCGAAGGACGCCACGTCGTCCCTCTCTTACGGTGGGTAGAATATAAATTTCTACGAGCGCGTTTAGCGGAATTTACGAGCGTCATTTTAAGAACTGTTTTGCCTTGCTCAACCATATGGCTCCCACGTAAATATCTCTCACCCCGTTTCACCGTTAAAACTCAGTATTCAACCATTAACCGTACTCCCATTCTGCCTACTCGTGACGCGTAAGTTTCCTTTTCGCCCGCGTCATCGTTGTAATTAACACTTTAGTTAATTGTGACGAGATTAACGCGACTCGACCTAATTAGATTCGTCGTTTCTTTTTTTTCTTCGTAAAAGAAATCCGCGTCACGCCAATACACGGCAGTTCGTACATACAATTGATGATATGAATAGCAACTTTGTTGCACTGAGAGAAAAATGTATGATATTTGGAACTATAATGACATAGTAAATGATTATTAGTTAGGAATATCATTTTTATAGTAAGTGTTACCATTTATGTTGGTGACAATTACGATATAGGCATAGTATAAGTGACCAATGTAAAATTTTTACCAATAATTATAATCATTTGAAGTAAAAATATAGTAAGATAGAATATATGGAATGGGTAAGAGATATTAATCATTTTATATAGTCAATACAATTGGAATATTTGGTAAATATTGGTACAGGTAACTATATAGTCTTAGCATGTTTTACTATACACATGGTAATAATAACAAAGCAAATATGATGACTATAAATTTCGTTCACTCTGCTATATTTTGCATGTTTAAATGAACTATAAAATGAACTATGTTTGAGGTCAAAGCTCACTATAAAATATAGTGAGATTATTGTTATTCCAACTATTTTTTTCTCTCAGTGTGGCAATTCTAGTGGCATTAGAGTTGTAATGGAAATTTTAAAAATTACTGTTTATTTAGATATTACTTCGGAGTCGTACAGCGCTTTACGTATCGTAAAAGTGAGAAAAAGTATTCTCTCCTAAGTAAAATATTACTTTTATCAATACGGACACGCACACCTAGAGAAATTAAAAAGTTTCATATTTAATAGATAAGCTTATACGTCGTGAATAAAGCTTAGTGCATATTTTCTTTCTCTCCCTTCATTCTTCAGAAAATAGTAACAACATTTCTAAAATACCATGCGTATATATAATTTACCAAAATGTTATCCTATTTCAAGCAGCAGAAACGCGCGCGCGAATCAATTTATCCATTTAGGAAGCAGTGATATCAATTTTAACTCCTTTTAGAAATAAAATCAAATGAGATCGAGGCACTATTTTAGAATAAAACGGTAAATAGAATATTGTTTATTTAGTAATGATTATGCATGTGGAAGAGAAAAAGCGATCGTTATGCTTTTCTCGAGATTCGATGTAGTAAGATTCCCATGGAATATGCATGCCCGATCGTGCCGTCGCGTCGCGTCGCGTCGCGACAATCGTCGATATTTTCCCTGCGCGGCCGACATGTCGTCGTCGCGTCGTTAGTCCACGAATAGGATTACGGGGCACGGGAGGCGCGCGCAAAGTGAAAAATCGCGAGGTGTCCCGGACGAAATTGGTCCGTTCCCAGATCCTGGGTGTTGCCTTCGTACGTCGCGTCGTTCGAGATATCGATTCGATCCACGGTGGATTTGCGTGGTCCTTTGTGCGAAAGAACGGGCCCAGGTGCCCGGGCCGACGAGCCGTAATAGAAGGCAGTTTCCAAGGAGTGCGTTTGGAAACACTGAAGCCCTCACCCTTCCCTCTCTTCGCCCCTCCTTCCCCTTCCCCCCCCCCTCGAAGGTGAAAGGGTTCCCCTTCGTCTTCCTTCGTTTTTGTCCATTTTTACCTTTCCGCTTCCGGCTGTCAGCTTTTCTTTACATACGTACGTAGGTATACATACGTACGTACATACGTGCGAGAGCCTGTATGCGAGAGAGGACACTCGCATTTTAGCTACATATCCGTCGTAGATATATACGGCCGTCAGGCCTTCTCTGTACATTTAGTACATTCATGTATATACAGATATATATATATGTATGCGCGCGTATATATGTACCGTCAGTACGTATGTACGTCTTCTCCGCGCTATATCCAGCGAAATAATTCGTAATGCAATGGCAGGAATAAAAAAAAAATGAAAAAAAAAAAGGAATATTTCGTACAAAAGTTGCACGGTTTAAAGGGTCGCACGACACACATACCCGTACCTATATATACCGCTGCTGTGAGTCGCTTGTCGCGTGAATTTGTCCTCCGCGAGAATTTCCATACGCGCGGCTACATTACGGCTTTTTAAGTGAAACGTCCAATTCCGGCTTCCGCTTATTTTCCGCCCTTACACGACGATGTAATTTTTCCCATTTGCCGATCGCAAGGGTCGCGTAAAGCAGCGAATTCTTTGCACGAATGCCATTGTCGCGCTTTATCCGGGGCCGCTCTTTTTTCCCCCGAAGCTATATACGCACGTGGGAGGGAAATTATACAGTGAGATCTCGCCACGTAAAACGCAAGACGCCACTATATATACCGCTCCGTGCTTGGAATTATCCGAATAACTTCGTCATGATCGCACTGTTGGAATTTCATGATCGCGCTTACCGCGGCGGCGGCGGCGGCGGTCGCGCTCAAAATGCGGAAGCAATGTCCATGGGCTGGCACGATGTTTACCGATAAATGGGCCGGAGTACATTGGCAACTTGATATTTCCCGTGGGCGTAATGGGTACACGCAGCGCCGTTTGCGTTAATCACGCCTCGAATTACTTGCAACGAATAACGTGATATTAACGCGGTGTAGCGTTTTAATCAAATCAAACCTGCGCCGACCCCGCTATTAAACACGCCGGACATCCAAAAAAAGGTCAGCCGTCCGCTCGGATTACAGGGTATCTGATTCGTCATCCGCTTTATATCTATTACAATCGAATCTAAACCCAATCTCGCAATCTTGATATCGGCCCTCTCTTTATTTTCAATTATTGGCTATTACGGTGTCAGTCTGTTTGTCGCTGATCTATATACAGATCGGCACGGTTTGTCACCGTTGGAGAACGATCGCCAATCGCGTATATAACGCGGCTGCGATACGGTATTCGATTCGGACACGCCGGCGCGTTATTTATTTCGAATTTTGGTTGTGGCTTCTGACGCGGAAACAGCGAGCCGCTGCCGTTGCTTTTACCAGCCGGGCCAAAACATGCCTTCGCAACGGAAAGAGAGAGAGAGAGAGAGAGAGAGAAAGAGAAAGGGAGAAAGAGAGCGAAAGGTAAAACGGGAAAGGGCAGCTGCGGGCTGTCGGTGCAGCGACCGCGCCGAGAGTCTCGCGGTAAATATCCCCCATCAAAAACAGCGTCGGCAAATTAGCGCGTACAGTAGCCGCCTGTCTACTTGGGGAACCGGATATGCGCGAGCGGCATAACCGTGTACTCGAAACAACAAGCGTGCGTCGTCGTCGTTGTCGTCATCGTCGTCGTTGAGAAAACGTTTCGGCGAAACCGCGGCCCTTCTTTCCCGTATTCGCGCTGCGCGGAGCGAAACGAGCTTTCCTCCGCGCCGGTCGCATAGTGGGACGACGATCACGAGATGCGTACAGGTTTCGCCCTGGATCGGCAGAATTTTAACTCGACATAACGGTGAATCTGAAATTTCGCGAAGACAGGCGGGAAGCCACACCGTGACTGGCTGCCGGCGCAGCTTGCCGACCGCTCTCGCGTGAAACCGGACGGAATTAATCGAATATAAAACACGGCATTAAGGGTCGATCGAAGAGGATGCTTCATTCCCTCCCGTGTGGCCGAGGCTTTCCTCTCTCGCTGTCTATCGCTGTGGGGATATTCCCGATATTCGTCCGTGTAAATTTCGCTCGGATACACGGCCCCGTCCAGTCCAGCTCTCTCTCTCTCTCGCCTCATCCCCGAAATTCCCGTCAAAGTGGTAACACGTTATCTCGATTCTCATCAATTTATTTTCGGTCAATTTATCTTGGCGGAGATAATGCGCAGAATATCGGACCTCTGCGGGGACAGATCGACGGCAGATTTGTGAACGACGTCTGCCTTCTCGGCTATAAGTACGGCGTTACCGAAAGAGCAGGGATCGTAGTCACCTTCGCGTTTTGCGGATTGTTTGTTTGCGCGCGAGACGGCCGGGACATTCCCTCCGCAAATAGTTTAGACAGAATTACCGGGAGGATTTGTAATCCCTCGCAAAAATATATGTTAGCCGGTTTACCGAGCTCCGCGAGCTGGCGACCAAGACGGAAACAACGATATCGCGGCGCCATTGGCTCGGGCAGGGGGGGGGGAGGGACAAAAAAGGAGGAGGAAAGAAAACGCAGGCGTATACTTTGCGCAAATATTTTACTTGCGCCTCGGATGTTCTAAGTACGGCGGTTTCAAGCGGAAAGACAAATGTTGGGCGAAATGATCCGTTTCTCGCTTACTTTTTGGAAATTGTACGTCTGCAACGAGGATGGGAGAAAGAAATAATAGAATTGTATCATCGAAAACGAATGTATCCGACTTGGTCTAAATAATTAGATTCTGCCGCGAACGTGCGTCAGCGTTAAAAGGTACGAACTCCATTTAGCGCGCGCATATGCGCAAATCCGTAAGTTCGCGTCGCAAGAACCGGGGGCGTAATACGCTTGACTGATTCTCGCAGGGAATTATTCAATCTCAGTTCGGTGTGACGGCGCCGATGCGAACGCAGGCGGCCGTGACGCTAATTCTATGACACCCATCTCGGGCGGGATTAACACGCGTATGTAAATCGAGACGTCGTATTTAACATTTTCGAGTTAATATTTTAAGTTTTACCCGGGACGAATATAAAAGCCAAGAATCCCGTCCGCCCTTCGGTAAAAGTATGACCATTTAATTCAATTATAACGCGACTGCTGCGGACGTCAGACCCTACGTTTATTACTTTTTATCCCGAGGCAGCAGATTTATATGGAATTCGCCATACTTCCGTGGCAAGTAACAAGATTCATTTGCGACATTTCTTTTATTGCGCTCGCGTTAATTATACTAAAAATCTCGAGTGCAATCTTCCTCTCTCTCGGGGAAAACGGACGACGTATAGGCAGCGATTTGTTATGTTGATCTGCCGCGAGAAAATTCACCTCCCATGCTGTATTTCGATTATTATTCCGCGCCTTCCTCTTTTATCTATTGTAATCTATTGTTATTTCAAGCGCAGCACAATGACATTATTTTATTTATTTTTTTCATGCGTTGGAAAATGTCATAGAAAATAAGATATGCTAATGGACGGCCATGGACGTCCGCGGGATGGGGGGGCAAGAGGGGCATTTGCTCCCCCTGGAATCAGGAAAAAATTAAGCATTTGCTCTCCCTTTGAATAAAGGAAAGACAAAGTTGTGCTAACCTTGCCGATCTGTGCCCTAATCTGTAGAATTATAATTTCAAAAGGTGTATAAATTTCAAATTATAAGTATTCTAATTCTGGAAGTAATATTTTGAATCATGCCTCCTCCTGGAAAAAATCCTGCGGACGCCCTTGTGGACGGCTATTTTTATTATCAATTATCAATTAATAAATCATGAAATTATAACAACATTACAATCGATTAATAAGTAATACAATTATAAATACACTGAAAGAAAGGTTACAAAAACCCAGGCTTTTGGTTAATGTTACCAAGCACCTTGGTGAAATAGCTTCAACTAAACGTATAATAAGTATTAATTTACTTGGCTCAACTAAGCAAAATTTGCTCTTTTATAATTATTACAAATGTTTATAATTATTACAAAATGTTTTGTTATTATTATTATAGTCGGTAATAACAATCAAATACTTCAAAAGAAAGTATACTAAATGCATCTCACAAGTTTACCAAGAATTTTTTTTTCAGTGTAGAATTGTAAATTTTGACGCGAATTATAGATCGCCTAAAGCAGAACTTAATTATGCGTTGTCACCTAGGGGTTGTATAGCCTAAATATATTCCAATATTGGATCGAATTATCTGGATGATATGACATTTTTATATAAGAACGAATATATCTTAATTTATATATAAAAATGTGCGGCCGAACTTTATCGTTAAATTTAAGTCTTCTACTATTAATCTCTTTTGTGATTCGAAACTTAATAATGTTGTAAGTAATTTATAGACTGAAGACGACTAAGTAAAGTTGAAACGTCTCTTAAATAATTTAAAGATTAAATAAATAATTTTATCGGCATCTAATTATTGCTCGTCATACTTGACCCTTCTTATGTTATCATTCTAAATATATTCACAACGCTACAAAAAGGAAGCATCGGTTGAAGTGCGTGACCTGACATAGTTTCATGAAAAAGACGATCGTAGGCGCTCCTTCGCGGGGGGCTTCTCTGAAATCTTGAGTTCTTGCGATTCCGCGCTGTAATGCAATTCCGCGCATCCCTGTTTTTGCACAAGAGGAAATGTATACGGCAAAAATCTTCGCGTACACTCCCGCGATAACATACTGTTACAATTTTTCGCCCCGGCGCACCGTGGAGTCTGCCAAAGGAATTGTTTGGAGCGCACGAGCGAATTCACACGTCGATCGTGAAGCGAGAGAGACGCCCCCGGGAACAAGTTTTACAATCCATATTTTCCTTAATTTACAAAGTGTTGAATTCCGAAAGTTCCGTTCCTCTCTTGGGTGTTTCGGAGCGCGACTATCGTCTCGAAAGTAATTTGGGCTTTCAACTATGGGCTTTTGGAGACCCAGCGTTGACGAGGCCGCATACGAATCGGGCTAACGACACGTAAAATTATCAATCTGGCGACGATGCGATAGCTGTCGACGGCGATTTTGATGGAGCTCCCGATTAACAAGTTGCCGCTGTGCATCGAAGCGATCGCGATATAAAATATTCGATGCTCGCTCGGATCATTATTTTTTCACGATACGAGTACGTACCTATACGCGCGACATCCCGCACTGGCGCGCGGGAATAAAATGAAAGCGCGCCGCACACTGTCGCTTTCGCGTTTTAAATTATAACGATTTATTAAATTATTCAATATAATGCCTTCCGACGTGAAACGGTGTGTGGCCAAGCGAAGAGAATTTAACGTGAGCTGTATTATGCGCGACAGTCGTGCTGTTACAGCTGCGTAATTTAGCAGTCGCAGTCGTTTATCGTTTAGCAGTGTCGTTTATTTTCGCGCGCAAAGATTGCACAAATTCTGCATTCTCAATGCCTCCTTCATGTAATCGGTGATTACGACGCGAAAAAATGTAAAATTGTAAGATGACTGTGACACAAAAGAGACTCGTAATTAAAACTAAACACGAGATGAAAATTATGACCGTCTTCCCCGTGCGCGCTCGTGGCCGGGCGACGTTTATTACGCGACATAAACGTCCGGCTTCGTATGCCCGCGAAGAAGGTCCCGTAAAGAATTTCACCGTCGCCGGCATATGAGCCACGTCGTTTGCCGTAATACCGGCCGTAGGAAACAATTATCCCGGAACGTAAGATAACGCGTAGACTGCCGTGGAAATTTGCCAAAGCGACGAAGCGTCCTGGTCGGGGGAAAGAGAAACTGGCGTCAGGACGATCAGCAACTTCCGGTAGCTCGAAGCAGCCGAAGGCTATCGCACGACGACACATTCTCTCCTCGCTCTCTCCCTTTCTCTCCCCCCCCCCTCTCTCTCTCTCTCTCTTTTGTAACGCACGCAGACGCGTGTACAAGGATCATCCTCACTGCTCGCGGTTTCATTAGCCCGGATATTATGAGGAAAGTTTCGGCTTCGGTCGGAGGACGCGGCGGCCCTCTGTCATTTGTCTTTCCTCGAATTAACGTCACGCGGGTGAATTGGCCGTGATGTAGCGCCGTAATCGCGCCATTATCCTCCTCTGATTCGTGCGCGCGATAAAGACGCACGAGAGCGCGATATTTGCACGATCCAGGATCCAGGGCATTACAGCCGGATCCGGTCACGGACGCGCTAACACCGTTTCCGCCGCGATCCGCGTGCTGCATTACGCGCATATGCGAATTTACATTTCAACGAGAGTAAGCCCACTCTCCGCATTAATCTGTTACGATGTACTGCGCGTCTTCCGCGATACGATGGACGAGCACGAGCGCGATTTTTCTTCACGCTCGCGCAACTACTCGTGTCGAGCACCCATCGAGTGTCCATATTCTACCGAGTCGACGACGGGCGCGCAGACTTTCATTGCGCAGAAAAGCATCGCCGTGAGTAGGAGGAACACGGCAAACGGGGTGGGACGGGGGTTGGACGTGGCGCGGGACGCGCCGGGAAAGAAAGCGAGGGTAAAATTTATACGGGAGATAATATATCGGGACGGTATTTTGCGGGGCGTTCAGCCACGCAGAGCGGGAGTGAGAGAGGAAGAAAGCAAGAGAGACGCACGAGTGGCTTATTTTTTGGAGAGGACGCTCCTCTCTCGCGGGGCTAAAGAATGTCTTGCTTTTTTGATTTATACTCTCTTCTAAAAGTTGCGGATGCACAAACATCGTCTGGCACAAGCCGGATTGTTCTCGCACCTTCCGCCAAGCACGCTCGTACAAGGATACTTTCTAGTATGGCTCAAAGATACAAAACCAACTTGGCATCCTGCTTACAATTTATGTGGGGGTTTCATCCCGCGCCGTATCCTGGATCCGTCAAGGATACCTTTGCAACGGAAAATATGTAATTGCTCGCAAGGCTTTTTGCTAAATATGATTAACGTTGGGGAACTTTCGTACGCGTGCATGGGTATTAATATTAATTATTATCATTACGCAGTAATTACGTGTACTACATTTAAAGCAGAAAATTACAAAGGTTAAAAAATTCAGCAACGACTGTAACATCCTCCGAGGAGGCTATTAAATTAAAATGCTTGTATGAAAATAATAATATTCTTTTCTATAAAAGATGAAAATTACTGGCCGATCTTTTATTCATTTCACCAAGAATGTTACTGTACTTAGAAATTGTCCACATATATTATTGAAACCGTTGTTTCTTGATCAGCATAATGTTCCACCTGCTGTCTATCCGCTCGGCAGTGATCGATCCGCGCGTTGGCGCAAACTCGTCGCGAACATCCCGATATCCACATGTCACTGGAAAGATGTCTTTCTATCATTTTGCGAAAACAATCCGATGCCATTGATGGTTCTCGTTATCTCCGGACAAGTCTTCTTATCGGTATTGTACGCAACTCTTAACTTTTTCGATAATGTATCGGAAACTTTCCGATTTTCCCGTATCGAATGTTGAAGATCGAAATTAACGGATCGGTCGGGCGTATTGACGCATCGGCAACGCAAGAGTCGGATTGAAAGATACGTTAAAACAAGGGAGCAGCGCGCGCGAACAAATTTTTATTTCATTTTTATTCAACTCGCGCGAGGAGAATCGAGCTTAACGCACTTACGCGAAAGTTAGCGTTATCGCGAGTGTAACGTTAAATGAATGACGGCCGCCGCGCGTACGACAAACGATGAACCTCGTATCATGCTAATTACCCGATAAACGGTACAAATGATATTTAGAACATGTCAAGCTTAACATCCACTCGAAACTTCAGTGCTGCTTGTCTGCTTTTACCAAATGATAAACTCCTGATTAATTGCGTGCAAGCCCAAATGCGTTAGCTAACGTGAATAATTAGCGACAATAGCGTTACGAACTCGTTACCTGAATGAACCTTTCGCGAAGTTCTTTTTTCAATTTTCTTTTTGTACTAATTCTTAAATCTCTTTCATTTTAGCAGGAACGTGATATAAGAAACCGACACAACTGGCAACAATTATAGAGCATTTATTTCACGACGTTTCGACCATGGGCTTTGGTCCTTCTCAAGTACAAATCAAATAGACTAGCGATAACATTTCAAGCTAAAAATTAAAAATTAAACATAGTAAGTACCGAAAACTAGAAAAGTGAAAAGAAAAAATAAAAAGTAAAAAGTCGAAAGTAAAGACTTACATGTAAAGCGCGTCCAGTGAGAATGAATAAATTATATAGGGTGTCTGGAAAGGTAAGGTCAATCGCTCGGGAGATGAATGGGGGACCCAAAAACAAGAAAGAAAGTTGATATGAACATAGGTCCGAAAATGCGTTGTTTTCGAGTTATCGCCATTTTTATGTTGAAATTTGAAATTGTTTTGCTTTCGAATTTTTTGGTCAAAATTAAAACAAGAGATGGTTTTTATGAATTTTATAACATAATTAAAGTCAAGTAAAAGTTACAGGCTGCTTTAGCACTATCCAGGATGCACCACGTGGAAGTACAGCCCGCTTAGCATTCCTTGGCAGAGATCAGGACCCCTCAAGTGGGCTGTACCTCCACGTGGTGCATCCTGGGTAGTGCTAAAGCAGCATGTAACTTTTATTTGTCTTTGATTATGTTATAAAATTCATAAAAACCATTTCTCGTTATAATTTTGACAAAAAAATTCGAAAGCAAAGCAACTTCAAATTTCAACATAAAAATGGCAATAACTCGAAAACAACGCAATTTTGGACCTATGTTCATATCAACTTTCCAGACACCCTGTATATAAAATGTCATTGTGTTATAAAATTACAGTGGAATATCTTGTTAAGAAACACCGACAGTATCTCGCGGAAGATAGCAGTAGAATGATAAAGGCAAAATAACGCAGTAGGTCAATACCTATATTTATGTATTATTTATTATTAAATCGTAAGCTTTAGTTAAATTACCTGTGTCTCTCTGTAGGTTAATTGTATTAATTGTATCTTTTATTTTAGCTGTTTTATCTTAAGATTGATTTTAGCATTGCGTTATTATCACGCACCCGCTTTGATTCGTATATTGTTGATAAAATACGTGCACGACGACAGTAATTGATCGAGGAAATTGAGATAAGTACCTGATCGGCGATCGTATTACAGAAATACGCACGAGGACAAAATGTCTGTTGTAAAGAAAGCAATGACGGTTCCCCCGTTAAATCGCGGGAACGCGGCATTGTATCTGAAGATTTATAACGAAATACTCGGAGGGAGTTTCTCGTTTCTCTCGAACCGACTTCTCGCGCCCGATGGGATTTGTCACCCGGAAGAATTTTAATAGATTTCGGTAAAAGATAGCCCCGGGGCATTCGCCGGTCGTGCTTTTGACACAGGAATTCATGGCGCGGGGATTTGTCAGGCGGCGGAAAACGTACGCGCGGGTGTTAAGCCGGGTCGGATATCGCGCTATACTCTATGGTTATCGGCGCGGTGACAAAAAGGCGTTCGCGCGCCGCGCCGGTCGGCGGGGGCAAATGAGCTCCTTTTTTCGGATCGACGATGGTCCTCCGACAGCGGGGATTACGCAGCCCTCACGCGTGGGAAGGAGGAGGAGCGCGCGAGAGGACCGGGAAAGACCGCCGCCGCCCGTCCGTTCGTCCGCGCGCGCGTCTCCTCGTTCTTACGCCGGGAATTTTCAGACGTCAGGCTTTCCGGGAAATTTATGGCGAGGTCACAGCTTGGATCGCCATGAACAGTGCTCACCCTCCTTTATCCGGGCTTGTTATCGTTCTGAACCTTTTGGCCCCCGCAGGTGTTACGCGCGTATATACGTGAGCGAACGACGAGCGTGTGTTCACGCGCGTGCGCCCGCGTCTCATCCCAGGAGACGTTGCTGATCCGACACGGGCGGTAACGATTCTGTTTTCCGGGGCGACGTGCCTACCGCAAAAAAGAAGAAAGGAAAAAAAAATAATCTGACCCCGGCGCGGAGCGAGCTTCGCCACGATTTGCAGCGTCCGAGATAAGACGACGTGGGGAGGGCGCGGGAGCGCCGAGTGGATTCAATGAAGAACGCGCCGAGATCTTTATACCGGGGAGAAAAGGGGGTGGGGATGAGGGGGCGGAATGGCCGGCGATCGAGTTACCGATTTATTGGACCATAAATTATCCTTAACAGACGTCGATAGCCGTGGAAGTTCGTATCTTCCGTTTTTAGAGCCACAGGCGGCAGTCGCGCGATCATCCAATTTCACGGTGGATATCATTTCTTGCATATCCCTGAGAAGACACATTTTGCAATTATGATATGTGTACGGCGGGACGTCGGCGCGCGCCCACGTCAGGAAACGTAAAGCTTCCGGGGAGATTTATCGACCGCAATTTTTGACGCTTCCCGCGAATATCGCTTCCGCGCTTTTCTGTTAGCTGACGTTTCACGAATACAAGATATCGGCGGCGGCGACGACGACGACATGCGACAGCGTGTCCTCGTGCCTCTCTTAACTCACGCTCGCTTTTTCGTTCAGGTGGGAATCCAATCGCTGGCTTCGCTCGTCGCGAAGGATTCATCGAAATTCAGCAGTTCGCGAAATTTTAATTTACGAACAATTTAAATCGAGAGATAGGCCAATGACGGTCATAGCGGATCTTAGTGCTCCAATAATATTAATGTGTGACTTTTCTATAAACTGCGCGCCGTTACTATCGGTCTTGAAACGCAGCTCTTTGAATCTCACAACATTAAATTGAATATCAATTTAATGATACTGATGCGCTAACAAGCATCTATAAGATTCCCCCCGTCCCATCCCAACCCGAAAAATTGTCAAGAATTTATTGCGAAAAATATTACCTCAGCCAGGATTTGTACCTGGACCTCCCTACAATACGTTCTCTTAACATCTTCGTTTGTTGCGATGAATATTACCACATGCCTCGGTGGTCGAACTGGCTACGACACCCTCACGGATTGTAGGGAAGTCCAGGTTCAAATCCTGGCTGAGGTAATATTTTTCGCAATAAATTCTTGACAATTTTTCGGGTTGGGATGGGACGGGGGGAATCTTATAGATGCTTGTTAGCATCAGTATATCATTAAATTGATATTCAATTTAATGTTGTGATATTCGAGAGCTGCGTTTCAAGACCGATAGTAACGGAAGTCACACATTAATATTATTGGAGCACTAAGATCCGCTGTGACCGTCATTGGCCTATCTCTCGATTTAAATTGTTTATACATATATGCGGTCTTATGCTAATTATTATTTTAATTTACGACTTAATTATCAAGCCAGGCAAGTGAGAATATCGTGACGAGGAGTAACGGATGGGAGTGCAATGAGTTATATATAGACGCGCATGTTTACGCGTCTTGGACGACGTTGGAGCGCAGTGCATGGAAATAATTACGATTCCGACGCTTCGAGCGTTGCTGCATCGTGATAAAGAGAACGGATTAGAGAGAGGAACTGTGGGAGGTAAAGAGATAGAGAGAACGAAACCGGGTGCGACGGAGAAAAGAGGAGATAACGGGCGACAAGGAGACGCAGATCCAATTTGATGACTGGATACACATCGCTGAATGCGCGTCTAGCTAAAGTAATTATTAACGCCAATTGCATCGTAATTAAACATCGCTGCACCTTCGTTGTACCCCCGGGTGTCCGGAAGCATTAATCGTTGGATTTTCTTATTCATGCGAATCGCAACGATTTTTCTCTTTCTCCCCGTTTCTCTTTTTCTCCCTCGCCTCTCTTTTTTCCTCACAATTCCCGGCATTGATACCTAAATAAAATCGCTACACGTAAGCTCGCGGAAAAAGAAAGGTGACGGTTTAAAGTTGCAAAGAAAAAAAAGGAAAGTTCTGCTTTATGCTAATCGAAATGTGTAATTAATGTCGCGTCATGCGGCTCGTGTAATACAGGCTCGTGTAATACTGCACGACCAGGTGTTCGTTGGCACCGGCTTATCGCCAATCGGTGCATAAAGGCGTTTTACGGTCGCAACAACGCCGCGCGTTCGCTCAAAACGCCATCACGGCGCATAATGCATAATTCCCGAGTATATCATCAACCGCGGCGTTTACCGTTTCTTTGAAGGGCGACACGACGCGGCACTAAGAAGCCCGCGCTCTTTCATTTCACGCTGATCTCTCGCGCATCGCGCTCATTACGCCCCGCAGCTAGACGGTCCATTAATGCTGCGAGCAGATACCGGGGGCCGCGCTTTAATTGTCCGTTATAACTCAGGCGAACGTAACTTTTCCCGTAGGGATGTCAAGGAGGAGGGCGGACATAGCTAACGGTAGCAGATAGGGAGAAGGCCGGGGAGAACGGGGGTCGCCAGCGCGGTGGGCAACGGAGTGAAGAACGGGGCGCGAACGGGGAGGGGGGGCGGGAGCGAGAGGCGAGAGCCGTGGAGAACCCGGGGAGGCGAACTCGAGAGGTAGCATTTTAAGTTCGCGAGGGTGTTAGTGAAAAGGCGACATTAAAACGTCAGGCCACGTCTTGTATGCATCCCAGGGGTCGCGGATGAGGCATCGTCAAAAAAGGTGGGGCGGTGCCCCTAAATCAGTGTAATCGGTGACCTGCCTGGGGAGTACATTAGAATAATTTACGACGTCCCGCAGCAAGACGTAAAAAGACATCGTGTAACGCTTTTCGTTCCGCTTCTCGTTTCTCTACGTCGCGCGTTCTATCTCTCTTCTCTCGCTGTCTCCGTTCCCCCCCCCCCCCCTCGCTCGTCGTTTCTCTTCCGTGGTTCTCCCCCACATCCCGTTTGTCTTTCAATTGCGTAGAATATAATTCCGACGATTCTGGAATTAATTAAAGTGTAATTAACTCAGCGGCAAAGTCATTTTCGTTCGTACCCTCTCGCTGTCAACCTGAAATACCGAAACACTCCCGCCGCTTCAGGTAGTAGGAGAGTCCGGTAGTTAATATGTTACCTGGGTGCATACAGAGAGATATTTACCGTGCATCTGTTCCGGAACAATGATACACCGGCGCATCCACGGAGCTGCCGCGGTTCACCGCGAGCACAGAGGTTTCGGATAGCTTATCCGACCGCCGCGAAATTTTGCGGTTAAGTTCGAAAGGCGGCGCGGGGGAATGCTTCTGACACCCGAGTTTCATACGTTTCCCTCTTAAGTCTACGACCGTGGCGAAGTCGACCCAAGTAGATCAAGCCGGACAAGGGTCAACTAAAACTCGGGAAATAACTCCTTACGTCCCGAGCAGACTTCGATATGAGAATGAAGGCTCCGGCGGCCGCGGCCGTCGTTGCGGTTCGCTGCGGTATCTCGGCCAACTTTGCTACGCTAACTACGTTATCGGGCGCAACTCGGATAATAACAAATTGGATTACGCGACGGGGGCGAATTAAATTTTGTCAAACGCCGGGGCCGTCGCGGCGCGGCGGGACGACTCGTCGGAGTTCAAGTTATCGCCCCGTTAAAGTTATCGATTTCTCCTTACTCCTGTCTTTATCCGTGATCCCCCGTTTTCGCGTCGTCGCGTTGAGATGCGAAACGTCGGGCGACGAGAGTAGGGTCCGCTCGGACTCCACTCTCCGTCTGTCGATGTACCGTACATACGAATCCGTAGGGGCGAACACATTCTTTCGGTAGGCGAAGGGATTAGGCAGCGAGTGTACCCACGGGGAATTTTCCCCGAGACCGGCAAGGTACGCGGCAAGGGAAGTCGGGCAACTTCCGCTCACGTGGCAGCTCCGTATGTTCTCTCGAACGGGACGCGTGCCTTACACACCGGATCGTCTGTCCCCGGGGACGCTTACTTAACGGTTAACTCCTCTCGGCTGTAGCTAGGCTCGTATTGTATAGTTGCGACTCGTAAATATTTCCCCGCGTGTATTAGTCGTGGTATATGTTTCCCGACTGGTTAACCGATAACGTTTCGTTCCCCGGAGGGATTGCAAATCTCGAAATTTTATTTCCGGGATCGATATACCGGGCGCGATAGTTTCCAGAATTAATGAAGAAGTTATCCGCGAAATATATAAAATATGTACTGTTTGCGCGATATGTTAGAATAAGATCCTATCCGGATCCCATTTGCAACGCTATCATCGGCCAGTAATAAAGATAGACAGGTATCGTTCACATGTCAACGGTGACGTATAAAGAAAGCTATTTCGTCGCCTTCGAAAGAATTCGTTTCCACGATTCCGTCGAGCGGCAGCGGCGGTAACAGCTCCGTGTCTACGGTGGCATTCCAAATTGATAAATCGCGACGTGTCGCGGCAACGTTTGCGCAGCGTAACGATGCCGCTTCTATCCGCGCCTCGCGTCAGAAACGATCATCGTCGCGCCACCTGATGCACGCGCATATATCCCATCGGTATTCGTGCAAATGCGGATTCCTGCTTCCTCCCCACGATCGGCAAATATTCGCGTTCCGAATGCTCGCCCGTACGTAATAATTAACGCGTATTGACACGCGTAGCGAATGCGTGTGTTTCCTCGAACACACGCCTGAACTCACCACCACCTATTTGCCCCGGCGCGGGATGTTTTCCCGGCGTCAAGACTCGGCGATTCAGCCGAATCCCCTCTGCGACGCTTTGAATAATGCAATGATTAAACTCGAATGGCTCGAAGAGGAGGCGCCATGGAAGCGGAAAGTCCCACATCGGCGTAGCCGCCGTCGCGTCGCTCGTCATTTTAGATGCATTTTAGACCACACGTACCTGTTGGACAATACGACGCACGACGCGAAATTTGTTCGACAAATGCGAGACACCGAAGATACGGATCTTGTCGCGATTTAAACGAATGCCGCGTTTAAATCGTCTAATAATACCGACATACACAAATACAATGTTTTCCAGTCCAGTATCGAGATTCTAATTTAGCAGCTGCCCTATTAAATATTTTAAATATTGACAAAATCAAATAATTACAAGTTATAATAGGTTCCTTTTGAAAGCACGTTTAAATTATAAATAATCGTTCTCTAATGTAAATATCGTTTCTCTGATATAATGCACGGTATATTTGTTATCATAATTTCAGTAAACGATAGTACATTATTTATTGCGCCAACATAAAACGCATTAATTACTCCGCGTTCTCTTCGCTAATTATCTTAATTGGGCAGCCTCCCTCCGGTATTTATGGTGAAATTAGCGCGATGTCGATGCATGATGGAAAATAATACAGGACAGAAGGATTAAAACGGTTTGTACTGGAGAAACTCAAGTCGATAGGTACTAGAAGTTGTCGAGAGTAAATGGCATCTAATGAGAGGAATAAGTATTCGGGGCTATTGCATTGTTCGAATTGTAAAGATAGCGGTGAATAACTTGTTGAAAGATATCGGGCGATCAGCGAATTAACCCTTTAAGGCCCAGTGTACATAATTATGTACAATCACTTTGAGTTCTTCCCAAATGTTTTGTATTGATAAAGTAGCGTTTCTATCGATATACTCTTGATCCGTTTTATATGGAGCTAGATTCTCTATCTCAATTCCTAAAACAATGGTGTTCCTGCTAAACGTCACTATTGTGAGATCGTTGATCGTAAATTTTACTCACACGGAATCGATGCTTGGGCCTTAAAGGGTTAATTACCATAGAATAACCGGTTAAGTATCGCATAGTTCCATTGCGTTTAATAATTGGAAAATATAATTAGTTTACTCGAGCGTGTGTACTGGACGCGCGTGCTCCATTCGCGGGAATCCATTGAAGATATACCCGACAACGAAAGAGTGCCGCTCGAATATCAGGCTCGACGATGTTCCATTAGCTGTATTAAAGTTTTCGAGGATCATTAAAATTATCGCGGATTATTAATTTCGCTTTGACAACCAAAATGTCATCATGTGGCGTTTTAAAGCGAATTTCGAGTGATCGTATATACGTAGCCATCGCCCCGGGCTGAAATGCGCATATGAAAATTACGACGGGAATAATCGTGGCATTAATGGGCCAGGCTCGGGATGAACCCCGTTTCTCCATGTAGCAGGAAATATTACGGCTAGAAATAACTCCGTGCACAAGATGGTAGTTGACACGAGACGCTGGCCAAGTAAATAAATGATTTGTCTGTGAAGTTAGCACCCCAAAACGCGAATTTTTATAAAATGCCAATGGCATTTGTTTGTCCACGATTTGTCCACCCAACATTTTCGTTTGTCCACCCTTCAAAAAAAGGTTATGACCAAATTTAAAAATTCGACAAAATTTGACATCAGCACCCCAATGAACATTTTTCATTAATTGCGAAGCGGATACGATTGTCCACGATTTGTCCACGTTTGTCCAACCAAAATTTTCGTTTGTCCACCCCGCAAAACAGAGTTATAAACAAAATAAAGAAACGAACAATTGTCACTAAGAACAACTTTGACTGCGTATCCTTTAAATTACATACTGGAATTACTTGTCTACTTATTGTTTTCGTTTGTCCATTCCTTATTCTCGTTTGTCCACACAGCGGAAT
>NJRQ01000050.1:223271-241547 GCA_003063805.1 Aphaenogaster ashmeadi | reverse complement strand
ATCATTATGTTGGAGTGTCCTACATAATTATTTTGATGATCCAACAAAATTATTTTTCAGATCTGTATCTGGCCAAATTTTTTAATATTTCAGCAAAAAAAAACCGTTCTTTCCGTGTAAACATAAAAAATTAGACAATGACTGCTCTGAGCACTTCGATTGCATTTTCTTCAAATTAAGCACTGGCACCGTTTGTTCACTCATTGTTTTAGAGAACAAGGAATGGACAAACGAAAACAATGAGTGGACAAACGATGCCAGTACTTAATTTGAAGAAAATGCAATCAGAAGTGCTCATGGCAGTCATTGTCTAATTTTTTATGTTTCGTGGACAAACGAGAATAATGAGTGGACAAACGATTCCAGTATATAATTTAAAGGAAACACAGTCAAAGTTGTTCTTAGTGACAATTGCTCGGTTTTTAAATTTTGTTTTGCAGGATGGACAAACGAAAATGTTGGATGGACAAAAGTGGACAAATCGTGGACGAACGTATCCCGCAATTAATGAAAAATGTTCATGGGGGTGCTGATGTCAAATTTTGCCCAATCTTTTTACTTGGTCATAACTTTTTTTTTTGAAAGGTGGACGAACGAAAATGTTGGGTGGACAAAAGTGGACAAATCTTGGACGAACGTATCCCGCTTCGCAATTAATGAAAAATGTTCATGGGGGTGTTGATGTCAAATTTTGCTCAATTTTTTTATTTGGTCATAACCACAGACTTCTATACAACTAACTATAGACTGCTCAATTCAGTTATTTTGCATATGATAGAAAGAGACAGAAGCGCAACCAGCTGTCATTACTAGTTTCGATATATGCATATGTGTATACACTGTCTGTGTACCACGTGAAATGAGTCTATCATGTGAATATATTGTCCGTGTGATTTATACATGCATTAGTATAATCGGAACTATAAATGGCTACCCACATTTTTAGCATCAAAGATGGCAACGGAGTGAGCAGTCTAGTTAGTATATAGAAGTCTGTGGTCATAACTTTTTTTTGAAGGTTGGATAAACAAAAATGTTGGGTGGGCAAACGTGGACAAATCGTGGACGAACGAATGCCATTGGCATTTTATAAAAACTAGACATCACAGACGCGCGCTTCGCGCGCGCTATTTGGCTTTTTATTTTTTTACTTTTTACTACCACTATTAACCATAGACTTGGTATTAACCCCTCGATACACAACTGTCAAAATATGCGATGACAACCGCTCACGAAGTAAGCGCAACGAGAGAACCAATTGGCATCGCGGAAAAGAGTCAATAATAAATTTCGAGACTTTCGAGAAGACTTCGAGAGATGCGAGTATCGATTTAACATGCCTTTCTTTAGATAGGATTCGCGTTTTGGGGTGCTAACTTCACAGACCTATGATTTGTTCGGATATCAAGAAACGCACTTTGTGCATTTTGCACCCTGATAGGTCACTTGAAATAGTAATCTCCGAACGAAAAAGACATCATTATAGAACCTTTGGCTTCGCGAAATTCCTTAATTTTCGAATGGGACAGACGAGAACGGTTGTATTATGTTTCGGAGGGACAGATTAAGAACGATCGATCAATGTGACTGAGCGGTGCCTGTACGTGAGTGTAATTAGAAACGGTTTCGGGAAAGCTTAAAATTTTTGCCGGACGATTCTGGGTCAACAAAAGCTATTGTGTAAGTTAGCGTTCGTTTAATCGGGGATTATTAAAATTCTCGCAACGAACATTCGCAATAGCCAATAAAATCCGGTTCTGCCGGTTTATTTCTTCTGTATACGCATTTTGTGCTGCAATAAATTGAAATGTTGAAATAATTCAAAAAGCCTTTTTGGCACAAACGACAAAATACCTTTCATTAATCACGCGAATTAAGCTACTGAAATAAATGTTGAACGATAATGACGCGCAACGGCCGCCGTCAAGGGCCGTAGACAGCACCGGACTAAATCGTTATAACGTCAAATTTATGCAAATTGGGTTTAGCAAGTTTAATACACCTTGGGCGGAGTTTACCTTAGTCCTCAAGGAACGTCTTTTCCACTTTGCTTGTCAATTGATCGACAGGCCTGAGATATCGATTTTGAAGTAGCCGAGGAATACGCGGTAGAGACAGAGCTGAAATTACAATTTACCCAATTTAATCCACGTCGAGCACATATACGTATCGCATTTCGAATTAACAAATAACAAATAATTTAACTACAAAATTCGATTCGACGTATCAAAACTCGAATTATGAGGTATCAATGAGCTATACGTGCTTTAATCGCCATCATCAGAATTCTAAATGAATTATCAAGCAAATGATATTTGCAGAAAAATGTTATGCAAATACATAACCACCCTCAATGCATGTTAAATTCGGTTAAACAAATTTAACATTTACACGTTTTGACGCGTTTACGCGTGCATGGCCACGGGACGCGGCGCACAATGTATTTACGAGGATGAAGAGCAATGACCGCATCTCGAATATCGAAAACGCGAGATAATATTTAACAGCGATCGGCTCGGGTGAGAAGCTTATTATATTTCATAGCTAACCGCCGCGCGTTAAAACTATATGCAGCAGTTACGCGATTCGTTTCGCGTATGTCGCGCTGCAGAATGGAATTGCAAAATCGGAAAATATATAAATTGCACCGAGAGATACGCGATAGATTGTGATTTGTATAAAATTTCGGCCCTCGACAGGGCCGCGTCGAGCAGAAACGCGTCGAGCAGCAACGCGCTTGCAACTCTCGAAAGATCCTCACGCCGGCGCATGGACCATGGACCGGCCACGCCAAACATGGCCGATACTTTAGAAAATAGAAGCGGTAAAGGGCGTCCGTGGCCATTCGCGGAGTTTGGATCGTGATTGATGACTGCTCCAACGAGCGATAGCCAAGTGTTTTCGAGCGCGGAGGTGCCGAGCTAGCTCATTCACCACGCATCGTTCCCGATCCCAGCAACGCGATGTACGTCACGTATCCGTCCTCCGTCTCGGGGAACGTGGAGTTTCGCGTCAATACCGTTTCATCTAGAATGCACGTCGAGCGAGAGCGTCTTGTCAACGATATCCAATCTGCGATCGAAACGTTCGCGACGTGCATTCTCCCGAGCGCGCGTAATTAAAAAGTTAACGTAATAAAGACGCGCGGATTGAATAACGCAACGAATAGAATAATATCGGAATCGATCACAATATATTCGAACACGCGTATCCGATAAGATACGATATAATATATATATATATATATTTCGCGGAATCGTATGCACGTTATCGGACGGCGTGCATTAGCACGATGAATTCACGTAATTCGCTGACCCTTCGCGATTATCGGTCGTGTTTTTCGCCGTTCGTACCGCAATTTAAGCTTGATAACCGCATTAGTTGTGATACGCGGACGAACGCAAATTATCAAGCAGGAACGCCCAGGACGCTAACGTTCATTCGCTGGTGAGAGGGATTTCGTTATAAGGGAATGCAATAGCGATTAAATACTTCCGTTATCTCGCTGAGCGATATCCTATTAAAATCCATTCGATCGTCGGTAGAACGGTCGGGCTTTGCTCGTATAATTTTATTAACCCCGTTATGAGCATCAAACGAATCACGGGATTAATAGGATTTTGCCTGTCACAGAACAACGAATCCTATTCCAGCTCTCAGTAGAACATTGGCGGGCGATCGAGTATCCGTATAGAACAACGAGTCATGATCAATCTTCTCTCCTTCGCTTGTAACAAACGCCCGTGCGCGTTTTATATTCGCAAAGAAGAAATGCAACATTAACAAAGTCATTAAACTGCTCAATTCAGCAGACTGTCTCCGCGCGACAATATTTTAACATTATTTTTAGTAGAATGTTTTTTATTAGGCATGTATATACACTTATATTATATATTATATATTTAGGAGAAGGCGGGGAATAATGGGACCACGGGGTATAATGGAGTATGGTCGATATCTCTTTACAGAGATGCTACCATGTAATGAAATGTATAAAAATTATTACTCTTAGATGTCCCTACCCGCGTGCTGTTATCAGTTTCCATATTATTTTTAGCTGAAAGATGCTAGAAATTATTTAATGCGTTTGCTATGCTCTTCGCGACTGAGTTATAAGTTTCTTTAAGACATTTACATATGGTAAGCAAAGATAAAATTCTATTTTTACCGTAAGTATATTTACGTTATTAAATGATCTTTTCTTGTCAATTTAGTAAAGTATCTGTGCAAATATCGATTATCTGTGATGATTTATATTACCTAAAGTAAACTTATACATTTCAGGGCATAACGGGACAAATGTTTTATTTTTCCTTTTCATATGATATATCAGTATATATGTTATGTTGTGCAATATATTGTACCAAAAATTATTACACCACATTTTGATTTTCATTTACCTATATTGTAATAATATTTATTTATATTTTAATGAGAAAAATGTAGGTATACTATAATAAGAAAAGTGTACTAATTATTATTAATTGAAAGTGTAATAATACATTTTTACATATATTGCGTGTTGTAAAAAATCATTTCTAAGAAGTTTTGGACATTAATATTTCAGAAATAAACAAGTTTTACGAGCTATCCCATTATGCCCCGCATAAAATCCATACTAAGGTTAACTCACGTTTTCGAAAAACGATAATTTCGTCCTTTCAAACTATTCTTTTGTAGTAAAAACTTGTGTTTTCCTTATAGTGGATATTTCAACGAATATTTTAGTGCCAAACAAAATTCATTTATTTATTTTTAATACGTTGTAAACTTGTATAAACCTTAGCGTTCCCGTTATGCCCCGGGTTCCCCTATATTGTATTATATTGTATTATATATTTATATATTATGTTTTTAATAGATTATATATCATTAATTAAACTTGGAAAATAATTAAGCGATAGTTAGGTGCGCCCGAACGCGTTTTATACTGTATATAGTAATTCCATTGTTACATTACACATATCTTTCGAGCTTGTTGAGCGGTTGCATGAATTCAATTGTTTAATTCCTGCTCGTCGTGCGAGCGCATTATACGCGAGAATATTACGCTCCAGAAATCTCAAGTATTGAACAATGGGTAGAGACTCGATGGAGGGAACTGAACACGCGGAGATATCAAGTTTTCCACGACTCGTCTCCCCTCTCCCTCTCCGCCCCTTTCCCTCCGCACCCGTGGCATTATCAGAAAGATGGAATTCTAGATATAATGTGTCACGTCAAGTCATCATACGCATTTCGAACCGTGAAATTGCTATTTATTCTTGGTGCGCGGGGCACGAAGAGACGAGAAAAGCGGCGAACGAAAGAGGAGAAAGAGAGAGAAAGAGAGAGAGAGCGAAGAACAGACGGGGAAGACTGGCGGGCCGACGGTAACCATTTGGCCACCTCGAATCCATTACGGACAAAACTACCAAGTTATCACCGCGCTAGTTGCCAAGACGGCTATATACAAATGCAAACGAATGCGCGAGTGTTTCTGGTTTAACGATGCGCCTCTCTCTCTCTCTCTTCCTCTCCGTTTCCCTCGTTCGCGGAGAGGCAGAGCGAATTTTGTGATCGTCGGGTCGGAAGATTCGAGCGCAGCCAAAGACGTTCTCGCGCTTGAAATTCGAAGGTGGCTGTTTTCGATGTTAACTTCGTTCCTATTGAAGATTCGATCACCCGTGAAAATTGAATAGCTCGAGAACAAGACAGATTGAAAAATGTGAAACGTAGAGAGGCGCGGCGCAAAGACAAGCGGACGTAATAAGTCGACATGAAACGCCGGGACTGCCGAGGAGATCCCGTGGGATTTTGATAAGTGTTAATTCAGCTCGAGTAATAGATTTCCTGGCGTCGCGCTCCGAAATATCGCGAGATCGTAACTTGTTCGTTAAATTAATTTACACCGCGGATCTGTCAATCGCGAGAGCGGTTAACGTGACGTTGGAAAAATTAAATTCCGACTCCTGGACCAGTTCATATATTACGTTGGGAAAACGGAATAAACTCTGTCTTTTCGACTCGGAGCGGAGCGATCGGGAGTGGAGGATCGTACGTTATGGATTTGCGCAAGGAGACGTCGCGTCGCGGCGGAGAAGTGGCCTGACGTGTGGGCGCGATCACGTCGTTTCGTTTCATTTGTTTTCATTCCCTCGCTAAGGCATATAATGGATATCGCGGCGGAGTTGGCAAAGGGAACGGGGGCGTTCTGGCGTTTCAGTGAATTTAAATCTTTCGTGCGGAAGAGAAGAAGTTCCTAGGGCGTGTCGAATGGTGGTTGTCTAGTCCGGGAGAAACCGCTCTCGGATGAAAGAGAGTGGCCGGGTAATAAAACGCTAAAAGCGTCTTACGCGGATCGAGAGCGGCGCGATATAGCGCTAGTTGACGCGAGCTTCTTAGCTCTTTATTTGATATTTATTCGCATGGAAGCTGCTAAGATACCGGGTCCAGGCTGCCACGGAACCGTTACGTCGCGCCATGCTTGACGAAATAAAGCAACGTGACCGCGATGCATTATACAGGTCTGAGCCGCCAAGAGTTTACAACGATTTCGTCTCGACTGTCTTCTTCAGTCTACCGTTGTTATCTCACTTATCGCGTGGAATCGCGGGGCGAGTGGGATAGCGGGCTCTCTTCATGCTATTTTTCAATATTTTCCTCTCCACCCGATAGGGGAAATAGTTACAGCATTATCGAGATCCGCGCAATCAGGCACTGCCGCCGGAACGGTAATATACACCCCGCGCTCTGTGTAGAATTTTTTATAGTTGAAAATATATCGGTGTAACATGTAATTCTCGTAAAGTACATTTCTCAGAGAACGCAAAATTACACCCGGGATAAAATATTGTCATTAACGTTGTTTTACGTATCTAAATAAACAGCGATTATTGCCGTGGGTAAACTACATTCGGCCAAAATTGATATCCATTTTTGCGCCAGTTAGGGAATAATGACGGCCGCTTTGGGATAATAAAAAAATACGTGCACGCATATATCGGGCGATTTATGAATGTCCAGCGCACGAAATCACTGTTATAACTCCGCATGCCGGTCAGTTAATAATTCGCGCTAGCAATTTTTCGTGAATTCGCGAATAAGCGGAATATGCGCGACGGCACGTGATTGACGCAGGCGGACGAAAAGGGCCGTATTACGGGGGAATGGGGTCAACTTTTTTGAATTTCCCATATCTCGTTACACTCGCTCGTAAATCCGCAACCGAATATAATAGCGCGGGCTAAAATAGCGACGTATTATTCGGTAACTACAGCCGGAATGGCCGTTCGGCAATGGTCAGAATCTAACCCGAGTGGCCGTAAAATAAAAATGCATTTTTAGTCTAGCCACTTTTTCACGGCTCTTTTCCTTCACCTTAGACGCGCGCAAAAGCGTTCTCGTAGAAACCTCGCGCGTGCGTTACGTAGAAACGTAGGTACTACGTGCACAAGGACTCGTGCGAGACCCGATGAGATTACGGGAAAGCAGATATTCGCTTACACCGACTTACTTTCGAATAGAACACGCGGTTTGTAATTCGAACGCTTCCGAGAGTGGTACGTGAGAGAGACGTTAGGTGCCTGTTATATCGTAGGGGTTACCTGTACCCGGTGCCGTCTGGGAGCCGTTGCTTCTATCGAGCGTTCTCGGGTGGAGGCAGCAGCCATGCCAGCCAGCCAGTCAGCTACAAAGTCCGTTTAGAACTTCGGATCCCCCAAGTGCTTCACCGATCCGCCCGCAACCCCGTTATAAATCGCGCGCATCCAGCTTCCTCGTTCTGGCGCGTCCGACTGCGGACTTTCGGCACGCGCGCTAATTTATGTAGGCCCGGGATATCAACGGGAATGAATGCTCGAGAGCCGATAAACTTCCGAGGACCGGTCGCTGCCCCCTTTCGCCCCCCTCGCCCCCCTCGCCGCTCTACCTCCTTTTCCGCCCGCAAGTTCGGACTTAATCTGTCAGAATTCGAATTTAACTCGGCGCCGCTCTCTAATGCGCGGCCGACGCTCTCTAAACGCGGCCGAGAGAAATTGGAAACGATCGTTTAAACTACGAGGCGTCGGCGCAACCACCTGGCAAATGCCCGCAACGAGCTCGTTTATCGGCTCGCTTCTACTTGTCGGCTGATCAGGAACCGATAGTACTCTCGTCATCGCTATATAGAGATACCATCCGGATATCTTGGGAATAATTTATCTGCAATTTCGTAGATTGTAATCGTGGATGTGCAGATGTGAGAAAATGCAGAGAGCATTTTTTTCACCGAACAATAGGAGGGTTTTCCCGATTTTCAGCGATCGTCGCTCGATACGTGCCTTTCCAATCTCCTCTCGTCTTTTTTTCCGTCAATGCGATTGCAATTGGCGACTCGCGTCCATCTGGGTGTCATTAAGCCCAGCGGAATCGAGTTAGCGCGAATTATACACGCATAACGCTTTGCGACGGCTGTAATGACCTGTTTCCCGCCGCGCCAGCATTATCGGGCGAACGTTCGTCATCGTTTCCGCTGTCCGCTGATCTTGAAATTCAGCGGTAATCGAGAATTAAACCGTTTGAAAACAAAAAAAAACAACAGTCATTGGATCGTTAGTCATGAAATATCCCGTCTTATCCCGGTCTCTCTCCTGTGTCGCTTCCGCATGCATTATCGATCTAGATTCCGGAGGATTCCGCACAATCCTCACGACGGAATTCTGCACGGTTTACTAGATCTTCTCTTAGTAGTAACTCGGCTACAGATCTAATTGGAGACAAGATAATTAATTATAAGCGGGGAAACTGTAATTCTGCAACAAGATGCGTTTGCGCCAACGATATTATTAGGATATGGTACTAGAGGAAAAAAGCTGAATGAAGATATCAAATGCATCGCCTGCTAAAAAGGTACATGCACGAACTTTACTTACGGAATTTTTTATCAATTTCAACTCGTAGCTCTTAGGGAGAATTTAAACAGACATTACTTTCCTTTACATCCTTTTAATTTTCAACATTGGATGTACCATAATTAAACGTTATATTAAAATTCTGTGTAATTAAAATCTGCTTAAAAGAAAACGAGGGATTCGTTTATATTGATTCTTCTTCTTTTTGTATTACTTCTTCTTTTTATATTGATTTACGTTGATTCGCAAAGGGCCTCCTCTCGATCAATTATACGTTCAGAAAAGAAAGTTATATAAAAATTGCAATAAAAATATCACGTTTACAATATTGTATATACAGTGGATCGAGATAATTGAGATTTATTGTGCAGTTACAGGTTTTCTGGTTGAATTAAAAGTTTCGCGCAAATTGACGAACGTTTATTTGGGTGCAACTGATCCAGGCAAGCGAAGTTTATCCCTACCGTGTGTGACGTAACGTCGACCTATCCAGAGCTCGGACGGAGAGAAGTTCTCCCCGAACGTTTTTCCTCCGATGTTACCGTGCTGCGTCTATTTTCTAATGTCTGTCTAAACTTCCCGCACCCGCCCACTCGAAGCGAACTAACTAAAGTTTT
This sequence comes from Aphaenogaster ashmeadi, assembly GCA_003063805.1. Taxonomy (NCBI): domain Eukaryota; kingdom Metazoa; phylum Arthropoda; class Insecta; order Hymenoptera; family Formicidae; genus Aphaenogaster; species Aphaenogaster ashmeadi. The sequence goes on along the minus strand of NJRQ01000050.1, from coordinate 232,060 downwards.
TCGAGCACTCGGCCCCCGAAGTTAAGGCCAAGAACGTAGCGATCTGCGAGTTTCCGGAATCTTCGCAATATAACTCCTGATCTCAAATTCTTTATTAATTTTTTAAGAGTCTTGAGAGACGATCCTGCAGAGCGGTATACATGCGCGCGCTCGCGCATCTATACGCTCTTTGAAACTTGTACTTCTGTATCGCGCTATCTTTTCATCCAATTTTCGGATAGATTGAAATTTCCGAAACTTCTCTGCGCGAAGCGCGCCGATCGAAGTTTATCACTCACTGTCTCTGAAGTGCGTCAAGTATTAATGAGAAAATGATCGTACTCTACATATCCTAGAGAAAGCAGGATTAAGCGAAGCTAAATGTGACACACAAATCTTTTATGCTACGTAAAGTCGCGTTAAAGAGAAAGAGGAAGAGAGAGAGAGAGAGTGACAGATATTCGCCGGGTGATATTCCGCCGATATTAGTTTCCCCAGGAATATATGCGCGTAATTTCACGACTCCGTCCCGGTTGATCCCAATGAAATTTCGACACTGCGCACCGCGATCTTTCCTCGGAGAACGGTAATTTTGGTGTTCGAGTCCGTTCCTCCGCCGCGGGGAAGAAGCAGTCCGATTTCTCATTGTACGACAACGCTCGGTGGGTTCCCCCATGAATGGCACTGGGATCCTAATACCCCCCGTAAGAAAGGTGAACTCACCTCGTTCATCTCACCCGGCTTCGACTTAACGACGATGCATCGTTCCTCGTCGCGCCTCACCTTCAGATGTCTCTAAGCCTCTCGAGAAGCCAATTAACTACGGCAGCGTTTCCGACTCGATGTAACTTCCGTTATAAAGCCGCCGGAATAGAATCATCTTCGCTTCGATCTGATCTTTTTTCGTCCAAAGCGAGCATCGCATTGGAAATTATTAAATTCCAGTATTTTTGTAGTTTAGTTAAAAACGTGAACCGCCGTTCACTGACAGACGCAACCAACGAGAAAAACAATATCGCAAATACCGGCGCTGTCGCAAAATTTAATGCTATTTCTATCCGATTCCATTCATTTTCCCGATCATCACGCTAATCACGATAATAATAAACGAATGAAATTATTTCTGCGTCCTGACATTAATTACGCGATGCCGTAAATTGAGTGAATTTCGTGTCGCTAATACGTTTAATCGGGTGCCAGACGCGGCCGAAACCGAAAGAGAGGGAGAGAGCGTTTTGACCACGAAAGTTCGTAATTGCATCGAACGGGTTAATTGCCGGTAACGAGGACGCGAAACGATACCTTGCGGTCGCTGAACGCCGTAGGAAAGTGTCACCGGCGTCCTTTTCGAGCGGCTCGTTTACCTCAAATTGTCCCAAAAACACGCGATAATGGATTAAATTCTCGCGAAACAAACGATGTTTTCGTGACAAATTAATATATACCGTAATGCTCTGCGAAATAGATGTACGTGTCTTGTAAATTATTCGATACTCGATAAGTGGATATAAATTGCTGGCACTTGGAACGGGAATAATTGAAATTAGGATACAAACGGGTCGTTCCATTTAAGTGAAAAATAAACCAGATCCTCCATCAGGGATGTTTTCCGGTTCACGTGTTCGATCGTATATCACTTCATCGAAGACCGTCGTGCGAATTATTAAAGATAGAACGTAAATTGCGCAAGTTGAGGCGCGAAACACGTTAACGAGGTGTCGCGACATTTTTATTACCACATCCATTATACTTTTTAACGTACTTCCCTCGCTTGTACGTGACGTTAACGTCCTTCATAAAATTAATCTGGCATACCGCACCGGTGCATTCTGTTCGTCCGGCCATAAGCTTCAAAATAAGAACAGAGGGGCATATTGAATTAACAAAGTACAGCTAATCTCCAGGTTTATGTTGCGCCAGAAGTAAAACCTTCTATCGCGCGGCTCGCGCGTGATAATGTGAAGTTTCAACGGTTTTCTCCATCATCGGGATACGCGTACTCCAAAGCTGGCAAAGCCATTCTTGCGCTCTCGCTCTGTAAAACCGTCGTCTCCCGTGAAACGCCATTATAATTTTTCAAGGACTCTCGAATGCTCGTACTCCGCCAATTTCATAATTCACTTTCGCGCATAGCGAGATAGAGAATAAATTTACCTACATTTAACGCGCCAAATTTAAGACGACGTCCGATTTTTCGCGAGATGTGGTGGTCGAATTAAAGAAAATGGAACAACGCCACTAATAAAAAGGATCGAAAATATGGAGGAAAAAGCGGGAGAAAAACTGTAATGGGAAAAAAACGAAAAAGCCGGCTTGCGTGCGTTCGCGTCACGGTCGTTGCAGCGTCGTTTTTTCCCTTACCGCGAATGAATTATTAACGTAGGCGCAGTTCGAACGAAAATGACCGGCCATATCGCGGCCGTAGATTCCGATTAGGTGCAATCAGATTAAACGTGAAGCGGAGGTGGTCACTTACAATTAGAGCGAAGGCTTCGGCCTTCCCGGAAGCCTCTCCTCGGTTTCCGTATCGCGCGATCGCGCGATACACGGGAGGAGCGGGGAACCAAGGATATAGCAACAGAATCTACGACAGTCACAGAATCAAACCGGGATCGCGGCCGAATTATCCGAGTTGCATCGCGCTTAATCTTACAACGCGGCCTTTCCGCGGCCGGACGAGCGTTCAATCCTCAAAGTAACTCGGACTAATCGCGGTGGCCGACCGTATCGATCGGCCCGTTGTCTCGACCGAGCTTCGTTCGCCCCAGTTTCGGTATTCGGTAGTTCGCACACACAGCCTTGCCCCCGCGAATACATTTATTGTTGCACGACAACGCATGTGGAATTGCGCGGTCAACGCGAGTTTTTTTTCTCCTTGAAAAATCCTTCGCGAATTACGCACGCGAGTACGTCGTGTAATGATCTCTTATCTTTGCGTCGGATGCCAGAAGAATAGCAAACGTGATACGGACCGTACACGATCAATAATATTGATCAGTAATATTGAATCAGTAATATTGACAATATACATTAATATTTTTACAACCTGACGATATTTTTATACTATTTGACATTTATATAATCTTTTTACAATACTGACGCGTTCTCTTCACACAATCAGTATTATTGTCAAAATCCCTATCACACAGCGATACTGATGCTCGAGAATCAAAAAATTCGGATCACTGTCAATATCCTACATCAATCCATCAATATTGACCACACACGATCAATAATATTGTCAGTATTTGTTGATACTGACAGTATTATTGCTGTCTCTTATACACATCTAGATGTGTATAAGAGACAGGGAAAATCACGCGTGTGTCAAGCGAACGGCGTGGTACCTACCCAAGTAGAACAGAAAGTCATGATGACGTCAAAATGATGCTAAAATGACGCCTTTGACGTCATTTTGAAGTCATAATGGCCTCAAAATGATGTCAAAGACGTCATTTTAGCATCACTTTGACGTCATCATGACTTTTGTGTTCTACTTGGGTATATGCTGTGTGAATAACGAAAATAATTTAGACGCGTACGGATTTATGGTCTCCGGGGAAGTCTGTCTCTTTATCCTCGATTGGCCGTATCAGTTTCGTCAACCCCTCGGGTGTAATTCAACTCGGAGACCGTTTCAGATAAACGTTTCAACTTTCGTCCGCTATTAAATCATCGTAAGACGGTCGCGCAGATCGAAACGCGAAATTGCACGCAGTTGTTGCCGCACGTCTATCCATGGGAAGACGCTCAGCTGTTTCGTACAGGCGTTCAAAATTTATTTCTACCTAGACGGAAATAATTTCTATCAAAACAGCGACGCGTGATAATTTTATTGCAAATCGCAATTGTGATTTATTCGACACGCGAAAATATTGCGGGTTCGTCGAGTCAATACGCGATTTGTTTGCTCTCTGAAGTTTATTATAGATATCATCCAGCATTTCGAGCAATGTTTTTTTCGATGCAGTTCTCCGCACCGTTTTCAAAACTAATTACATTGGATCAAAATAAAAAAAAATATATATAAATATATGTAGACCAGCGGCATTTTTAAAATCTCGCTCTTCGCATGTTTACGGTTTAATCGAGCGGAAAATTATACGCGGATATATACATCCAACAAATATGAAGCTTTTGCCGTACGCAAAGAACATTCGTGAATTAATATCAATTATCATGCGAAGCACCCGCGTATATATACATATTTTTACATACAACTTTAACGCTACGCAATTACAGCTGTATTAATTATTGCGCGTCGTGATAAATATTATCCAGTAAAATATTAAACTTCGGCTCCGTTGAAACGTTATCCGACTTTAGAGATTTTACTATTCATTACGCTTATTTATTATATATCGCGTATCTGATCGAGACGCGCGAAACGCAATCTTTTAAGCCTTCACAGAAGAATAATGGCTTTTTATTCTTGCTGTTCTAAACCGAACTTGCCAATAATTTCGACATCCTCCCGAGGAGAGCACACAATAAAAATACCTCACTGTTTTTATCCCGGAGGGTTTCAATCCCCGCGACGGGGATTAATTTACTATTACGCGTATTAGCGAGGTCTTTTTCTATTTGCCCGAGGTGGACGTGCTGTTGTCGAAGGGACGGAAAATGGAGAGTTCGTCAAAGCGGGGGTATATTCGGGGAACGAGAAAGGGAAGACAACGGGCGCCAAATGACAGCCCGCGGCTTGTTTGCGGTCGGACTTCGACACGAACGAGTGACTAACGTTTGGCTTATCGGCGGTGGCAGCCAATAAACGATATTCACCGCGGTCTGAAGGACGGCACGCCGTACCGCAATAACGGCCCTTGTAAAACGCCCTTCCCCGCAGCGAGGGAACGAGCGATTCGCCGGCCTGTCGTGTCCGCGTCAAGCCCGGCAAATGCGGTAATGCCGATACGTCGTATACGCATTTGTCGCCCGAGGGGGGGGGGAGGGGACGAATGGCGGCCGATAGACGCATCAGATCTACGAGAATAACGGGGAAACATTTGTATAAGACGCGGTATCGCGACCGCCGATCGCCGGGTGTCGCGCACGTAACGCAGCGAAATGCATATGGTGCCTCGTAACGATAAATGTATCGTTCGCCTGCATTCACGTGTCGCGCAATCGCAAGCCCGGCAATAAAGCGGACGAGCTCGATCTTGATGCCGTTAAACTCATCCTTAAGTATACGATATCCCAAGTAGAACAGAAAATCACGATGACGTCAAAATGATGCTAAAATGACGCCTTTGACATCATTTTGAGGTCATTTAGACGTCATCATGACTTCAAAATGATGTCAAAGGCGTCATTTTAGCATCATTTTGACGTCATCATGACTTTCTGTTCTACTTGGGATCGTATCGATAAGTTCATGCGGAGGTCGCGTCGCGCACCGTGATACACCGACATTGTTGCGACGCGAAAGCCGGAGGGTCTATTTACGGCAGTGTACGAATTACACGATTAATTTTAAATCCGTCCTCCCCGAGATCCGAGAAGGGAGGGTGGTCTAAGCCGAAATTCCGATTTCGCGCGTGTACGGGCGAGCACTTGCACAGCAGTTTGTCCCATCCCCCGGACTAACTCCGGGCTTCAAATTTCCGAGCTGAACTTCACGCGCGTGGATTTGGATTCGCGCTTAGTTCGCTATAAAATCCCGCAGTTCCATTCGCCGGCGACGCGAACTACGTAGGAGATACCGCGCTCGCCTGCGAAATGCACCGTTGCAAACGGCTTTCACGCCCGCCCTCCCCTCCCGCCCCATCCCTCCCCCGGATGCTGTACCGTGGATGCTGGGAGTCCGAGTCGGATCCCTTGCCTTCGAGCTAACAAGCGTGCGGGACGATAATGAGGCTACAGCAACCTATTATGAGTGGTATTCGTGTGCCGTACCCTCGAATATCCCGAAAACAACAACACGAGAGATAGTAAAACTCCCAGCTTCCGTCCCGATCTCCGGCGGACAAGATTTTCACGGAAAATCGGGGGAGCATCTTTGAATGCGCAGAGCCTTTTGTGGTCGCCAAGTCACGCCGCTACGGTCATTTGAAAGGGAACGAGGGAATTTATTTATTTTATTGCTTGCAACGGGGGGCGACGCAACCGTGTGTGCGCGCGCGTGTCGGTGGAGGCATTATTACCTTGTAAAGGCGGTACACGATTCGATTGTCCCGTGTTTGTAAAGTGGCGTCCGTTAGAGCGCGCGTCCCTTTCTATCTTTGCCCTTTTTGTCAAACGCCGCGGCGATGCACGGGGTGGTGTGCGCGTATGCAGAATGGACGCGATGACCCGTCGCATGCGCTTTTCTACCATCGAAGGTACAGTTGTTAAAATCAAACACGCACGGCGAAAGGTACAAAGCCAAAGGAAATCTTTGCTCTCTCGGTATATCCTCGAGTAACTCCCTTCAAACACATTGACGTTGCGAGCTCGGCTTTATGTGACGGTTAAAACGATTGTTTAGTGCTTTTCAGCAAAGCAGAATCATCACGCAAGGCAGAATTAGACGTAATAAAAATTTCAAGTCAAATATATGCCCGCTGGGGGGTGAACTCTCTATAAAATCACAGATAATTGTATTATAAGAAATTTGAATTTTTCACCAGTTCGCCAGTGTAACCAGCGATTTTATAAAATCGCCAGAGATTTTATAAAATAACTCAATTAACAATTTTCACCGTAACATTCAAAATTGATTGAGCGAAAATCCACCTTCAATTATGCTTCATTATCGAGTCATTAAACATTAACGGATTAAAAATCTCAAGTTAAATTCTCCCCAACGGAAAAACGTCTTCAAATTTCTCCGGAAATAACGTTTCCCCGATTATCTCTTAAAAATTCTTCAAGATATCGTCGTAGTAAAATTATTTCGTGCATCTTACGCGAAACACACCCGGTAATAAAATACCGTCCGAATAATCCGTATCTCTATTACGATCGATACACGATTGATCCATCGTCGAATGCGATGCGCGAATCGTCGAGCGCAGCTGCAGAGGGATCGCGTATACCGTGCCGATTACGCGAAACGTATGCGACGGATATACATGCCGTGGCGGGGATCTGGTCGTCTATGCGTGTACGGTCGCGCGTATGCCACGCGTTTACTCATAAATTCTCATCGTCCGTCGATGCGTGGATCCACCATACGCACCGTCCGGTTCGCGCGTGTACCGCGAGAGCGCCGCGCCGGAGCGGCCCTCCCGCGCAACAGCCCCTCTCGCTCTCTCATGCATATACATACGCATAAGTAAATAATAAAATATCGGTGTCGCGTATCAAATTCGGCAATATAAAAAGCAAATACCGACTCGGCCGGTGGAGTTGACTCAAAAATCAGTTTTCGCGAATATCGAATGCCGCGGTGATAATAACTTTTGTACGCCGAAACGAGCGGTGCAACGCGAGCCGCCGATACGCCCTACCCCCTTCCCTCACTCCCTCACCCTCTCTGTCTCTCTATCGGTGAAGTTGCAGTTGACTGAAAAAATAAACGTGGGAAAATAGAGCAAAAGATAGCTAGAGAACGGAAAGTGACACAATCGCGTACCAAATTGAAAAATGACTGACCAGGCTGCGTCAACTATCGCACGTCACGAATTTACGAGCGTCATGGATCGCTCGTGCGATCGCACCGTCGATTGGCATACCCCACGTTCGTCTAGCGTCCCCCGAGAGAGATTCATTAAAACTATCGAGGGGATATTTTATATTCCTGATGTTCAACACTTAGCCGTTGTTAATTATTACCTTGGCTGGCGGGGCAGCAAATTGCGCGGCAGTTCCGATCGTCTTAAATACGCGGAAGTTTCGCAACGTAATTTACTCTTCGTCGATGAGCAATGAAATGTCAGCGGAGATTTCAGCAAGTAGCTCATTTAATTACAAGTTCCCCGAGAGCCGGCATTGTCGCGCAACAATGTATTATAATCCAAGTTGGTCTCTCCGCACCGTGATAGCGACGACTCGAGTTTCTGTTATTTTCGCATCGCCGGCACGGGAGGACCCTATGTTAGCAGGCAGAACTTTGCGCGGTTTCGCTGATGCCCAGCCAAGCCCCCAAGCGAACCAATGATAAATTAATTCACTCGACGACGTCGTCGAAAACGCGAAATGTCAGATGACGCGCGCTCGCATTTACAGATGTCGGTTAAATATCCTCTCGAGACAAAGGATATTTATTTGCAGTATAAATTATTACGCTGTCCTTGTGCAAACAGGCGAACGATTCGCGCGTTGAAAAACAATTTGTCATTGCGGCTTACGTAAAAAGAAAGGAAACGTGCCAATTTTAGAATTTCAGGAAAATTTCCGGAAAAACATTTGTGCAACTTCACAACGCGATAAAATAGAAATTGCATAGTGAATACGTATTAAATATAATGCTGTACTCTGCGAGCTCTCGTATGCGTCAAATTTTGATTTTAATTAGATGTGTTGTACTGCAAATCTTAATATGGAATATATTATAACTCATGTTTATTAGGAATGGATTAATAATAAAATTATTGTAACTGAATTACTGACCGCCGTCCCCTCGTAATGAGAATATTGATTAAACATTTCAGATATTAATATATAATACTACATTAATTTAGCTAATTAAGAGTCTATCGTTGAACTCCAATTATGCTAACAGTGTATTATGCTTATCGTGAAGATTTTAGATCAATTATTAGGCGGAATCATTATTAAATTAATTAGTAGATTAAACTGAATTATACCGCATTCCCATTTTCAGCTCTTATAGAAGAGAGAATTAAAAACAAAATTTCCAGAATATATATATATATATATATATA